>LNAC01000402.1:209184-230230 GCA_002007465.1 Ailurus styani | reverse complement strand
CGCTGCGTGCCGGACGCACCCGTCACCTCGGGAGGGCTTCGCGCGCGCAGGCCCGGGCAGGACCGCGACAGCCGCCGGCGAACTCGGCCTCCCCCGGCGTGGGGTCCCCAGCGTGGGTCCCCGGCGAGGATGTTGGAGGAATGAAACGTGCACCCGGCCGCTGCCTCGAGAAGCACCGCCGGCAGGACGGTACAGAGAGCGAGCCCAGTCAGGATGCAGAAAACTCACTCATCTGCCCGAGACAGATGAAGAAACGGAACACGCACACCACACGCGTGTGCACTCACATGCACACGCGCACATGCTCACGCGCGCACACTCACACGTGCGCACGCACACACACACGCGCACACACACGGCCCCGAGACCGCAGAGTGGCGGTCAGCCCGCGCAGCTCCGACGGCTCTGCAGAGCTCCTCGTCCCCCGTCAGCTCTGATCAGCAGGACGCCGCCCTCGATTCGTAAGAACATCATGGGTTTTCGGGAATCAGCAATTTTTTAAAATATTTATTTACTTACTTATTTGTTTATTTGCGAGAGATCGAGTGGGGGGAGTGGGAGAGGAGGAAGCAGGCTCCCCACGGAGCAAGGGGCCCGACGCAGGGCTGGACCCAGGACCCCAGGATCGTGACCTGAGCCGGGGGCAGATGCCTCTCGCACGGAGCCCCCAGGCCCCCAGGACAGCAGTTTTTACCACGGGATTGGGCCACACCAATCCTACAGGTCTGTGTGTTTTCTGTGACGGCGCTGAGCCTGTCCTCCTCCGCCTGAGAGGAGACCTCAGCCTGCGGCCCAGCCTCTGTGGCCTGCGCGCCCCGAGCGGTCCTCCCCGGCCGGGACCCAGCCCCCGAAGCGTCCTCGCCCCCGTGCCCCATGCGCCCGCTAGCTTCCTCCCGGTGGTCCACACCACCCGTCCCCGCCAGAGGCGCCGGGACCCCCTGACAGGGAGCGATGGGCTGGCGGGCAGGCAGCCACTCGCGCTCACGGACGTCTCTCCTCTGCGTCCTCTTCAGCTCCCACCTCAGCTGGACACGAGGGTGTCCTGGGTCTCCGGGGACACCCCCGTCTCAGCCCTCCTGCCCACCCCTCCCCCCGCCCCGCGTCTGGCCCTGCATCTGGATCCGCACCCACAGACGTCCACGGTTTGTGCTCACGCTGAGATTCGGCATCTCCAGGACACCTCACCGTGAGCCCCCAAATCCTTTTCCTGACATTCACTCCAGAAGGTTTGCTGAGGCCGAGGTGCTGCGTGTTCCACACGGTCTCGGAGAAATGGGCACACAGCGCCGGCACATGGCACGGACACCCGTACAGGGCGCTCGCAGCCCGCAGGGCCCTGCAGCCGGAGAGCCTGCACTCCCTCTCCAGAGTCACCCGCATGCCTCGCGCTCCTCCGACAGCCTCCTGCCGCGGCCATGGTGGTCTGGCCCTCGCGGACCCACGGGGCACAGGTGCCCAGACCTGTGGCCGCCCGAGGCGCGGGGCTGCAGCCGTGAGTGCCGTCCCTGTGGCAGAGGCCCCTGCGTCTGCGAACCCTTGTCTCAGCCTGATCACGTCTGTGGAGACGCCCTCTCCATATAGGGTCCCCATTGCAGGTTCTGGGAGCTGGGACATCAACGTGTCTTCTCGGGGGGACACCGGACGCTCAGTGATGACAAAGGCTGAATTGAGTTCACGAGCAGAAGGAGAGACAAAACGTGGAACCGGGTCCTCACTGTCGGTCAGGACGAGCTTCCTCAGCACAAAACCCAAACAGGGGCTCAACCATCTTCCAGGTCTTGTCAGGTGAACGGGGACGGTGCCAGGCCGGGTGGCTGCTTGTGACCATCGGATCCCGGCCCGGCCGCCTGGACCGCACCAGGCCGGAGTCATCCCTGAGGAGGGAAAGCGGCCAGGCTCCCTGCCGCCCTGACCCCCAGAAAGGGGCGAGAGGAGCCCCTTCGGGGCGGACACGGGCGTATCGCTGCGCACCCGATGGCGGCAGCCGTCTCTGGGAATCCCAGGCCACAGCCCCAAACACACTGATCTCCACGGATCTCAAAACTCCTGAAACGACCTGCTCTCCTTTCATAAACCCACGAAATAAAGATCATGAAAATGTAGACAGCAAAGGCAGTTCCGTCAGCGGCATGGCGTCCTGGGAGCTGAGCTGCTGGGGACACAGGGCTCGGGTCCGGCCCTGAGGGGTCAGACGGAGGGGGCCCGGAGGGACGCCGGGGTGTGGGAGCCGGGCGGGGACCCTCAGCACACCCCTGCGGCGGGATTCGGCGCGGCCTTGGAAAGAGCAGGGGGCGCACGTCTGTCGGAAGAGTGGGCTCCAGGTGCCCAGCCGCGTGCCCCCTCCCCGGCGCGGGGGAGGCAGGGCCGCGGGCTCCACGTCTGGCTCCCAAGCCGCCGTGGGCACAGCCTTGGCCCGTGTGTGTCCCCTACGAGCTCCGGACAGGAGGGCAGGCCCCCCAGAAGTCTGCAGGCCCCGGGACAGGCCTGCGCGGGCGACTCTTGGGAGACGGGAGTGAACAGCCAAGGACCACCAGCCCTTGAAGGGAAGCACTGAGCTACGCGGCAGAAAGCAAGCCAGACTTCAAGAAAGAAAGAAAGCTCAGAGAAAACAAATATTTCAGGAAAGAGAATTTTTTTAATTTGTCAGCAGATAGAAAAGAAGAATAAATGGAATAGTAAGACTTACTCTCTTCATAAAGCCACGAAAAATCAAGAGAGCAAGATCTCTTTAAAACAAAGAAGAGTGAAATAAAAGGTTCAGTTAGAAGGTTAGAGGATAAAGTTGAGGAACTCTCTCTTCATCTATAAAGTGAGAAAAGAAGACAGTTTTTAAAAACTAGAGAAGCATCCCTGGGGCCCGCCAGCGGCTAACGGTCTCCAGCCGGTGGGAGGACAGAGGAGGCAGGGAGGTCGCACGGACAGGGCAGGAGCAGCCCCGGCGCCCCAGACCCGGCAGCTCCCGTCTCCGCAGCTGAGGGCTGGGAACCCGAGCCATGGGGACGGGGCACCTCGCTGGACAAGTCCCCCTGAGCAGCCGGGCCGGTGCCAGGAGCCGTCCTCACGAGAGCAGGGGCAGCAGCCCGGGTACAGGACTCTCCCCAGGCTGTCCTGCGGGGTGGCCCTCCGGCCAGTTGTCCCCCCCAGTGTCCCTCCCCCCTGGTGTCCCCCCCNGTCCCGACCCCCGGTGTCCCTCCCCGCCGGGTGTCCGCCTGCCAGTTCCGGGCTCGAGAATCGAAACCCTGGAGTGCCGGGAAACAAGCCCGTGCAGGGGTTCGGTGCCTGTGGCATCAGCATCCGGCCACGCACGCCACGCCTGTGCCGGGGAGCGGGCTTGCAGAAGCAGGCGGGGCTGTAACTCAGGGCCGCAGGTGTCTGTGCTGCGGGCCCTGCGGCGCCGACTGGATCTGCTCTCTTGCAAGTGAAGCACTACATCGTAAGAGGGTGGTAACAGCAAGGCCAGGCTGTTCATAGTAAACTAGAGCAGCGAGGTGGTCCAACTTGGCTTGAAAGAGGCTGTTTGCTCCTGGGCCGGTCCCTCTGGGCGACGGGCTGAGCCGCCGACACTGCCGAGCACCGTCCGTCCCAGGCCCGTGTCTCTACGTGCTCTGCCGCAGCCACTCCTCGGGCGGCCAGCAGCCTCCGACCAGCTGCTCACAGCTGCCAGCTTGCTCACAGGCCCCGTCCCTCCCGCACACGAGCCCCCTGCCTCTATAAGCCTCCGGGAAAGTTTCTCTTGTTCAGCTCTTTCCAGCTGGAAGAGTCTGCTGAGGGAGGTCCCTGCGGGCTGGGTCCTGATGCCGAGTCGGCCTCCCTCTCTCCCGCTGAAGCACTTGCCGGGAGCCCACGCTGCCCTTGGCGCTGCGGCTGCAGCTGGACGTCTCGGGGCTGCGAGCTGTGGGGACCACCGGCCAGCAATCTGGTGCCCCGAGCAACCAGAACTCCGACGCTGTGACTTTCCAAGTCCCCACTTGGAGCAAGGCAGCTGTACTTAGAGGCATTTCTGTACCGGCCGCTGGGTCTCCGAGCGCTCGGGGTCCACCCGAAGGGGACGGGGGTGAGTCCTCCAGCCACCGGGCCCCAGGGGCCGGCACACCTTGATGCGAGCTCAGCCCAAGCCCCTGGAGCCCACAGACCCGCCCGGCACCCGGCCGGTGCCAGGGGAGCTTCCTCGTCAGACCAGGCGGACCGAGCCGGCGCTGCGTGCGGGAGGCTTGCTGGAGCAAAGCCTGTCTCTGCCCCGACTCAGTGTCCCAGCTCCGGGGTCGTCTCGGGAAGGACACCGTCCTCTGCATCCCTGGCCGGCCCTTTTGTTACCTGAAAACCGAGAGAAGGAGGGAAGATCGAAGCCGGTTCTGCACGTCGGCTCTGGGAGCCCGAGTTTCTACGGCGTCCGAGGATGGCTGCCGTGCTCAGGTCTGGGACCGGCGCTCTGGTGTCCACGGCCGGACCCGAGCACGTCCCCTCCGCTGGCTTCGCTCTGCTGGTCTGTCCCCTTCGCGGCCGTGCGCCCACGCACCGCGCCATCGCCGACGTCTGAGCGCCGTCTTCTCGGGGCAGCAGATCGGGCGGGGAGAGGCCAAGCCCAGGGAGCAGCCGGACTGGGCTGGAAGGGCACGGCCTCCGAGGAACAGCCCCGATGAGCACGACCGGGAAAGACCACCAGGCTGCCGACTGTCCGGGGCCACCGGGCACCGGGGCTGGGGGCTGGAGACGGGCCCGCAGGGCCGGGCGACAGACACAGACACCAGCCACCTGCACTGGGCAACAGAGTCCTGAGGAGACGGGGGAGGCGGGCGGGGGAGGGCCTGACAGTCCCTGGGGACTCGTGCCCGCCGGTCTCGGGGCTGCACCAGCAGCCGGCGCGGTTCCCAGCCACAGGGGCCCGGGAAGAGCCACCGCGGTGGAGACGACTCGCTGTCCGGGATGCTCTGCTGCGGCCCCCAGGTTCAAGCCTCTCACCGCCGGCTAATCAGGGACGACGTGGACATCGGTATGAACCGCGTGAGAAAACCTGCGTAAACATATTTAGGAAGAACGTAGGCAATACTCGTGTTGCCGATAACCACGAAATCCACACTGTTGTTGGGCGTTGGGCAGATACAGGTGTAGGCTAACCCCCAACGGCATCGCCGTGCTGCGACCAGGGGCCGCCTGGCACCAGGACCAGAAGAAACGCATGTCGGATGTAAATATGCATGTAATGGACACACGGCCGTGTGCACATGTGCAGTTTCTGTGTCTCGAGGGCCAGGGGCCCCCTGGGGTGCCCTCAGGTGGTGGCCGGGGGCGGGCTTGCCCCCCAGGGGCAGGTGTGGTGCAGCCCAGGCTCGGGCCCATGGGAGGTGCTCGGGGTGCAGGATCGAGAGGGAAGGAGGGAGGGGAGCCGCCCCGGGAAGACAGTCGTTGGGCGCCTGACCCGTTTCCAGGGCAGAGCGTGCGCCCCGCAGGGGACCCGGTGTTAGCGATGTCAGGGCAGCGGGGAGTCTGCCAACAGGCCGCACCTTGATGTTAGGGGCAAATGGGTTCTAAAGGTTCGCATGAGATCCACTCGTGAGGTTCTGTCTGTACGCCTGCAGCCACCCCCCAATAACCTCCTGGGGCAGGACAGGGCAGGAGGGGCTGGGCGTCCCCTGGGACAGAGGGCAGAGTCTGGCTGAGCTCCTTATCTGCTCGTTCTACACCTGTACGTTTAAGATCCGCTCTTCATTCAGGCCTCGTGCAAGTTGGCACTTCCTGTCGTAAGGACGTATTCTAAAGCCAGAGAGTCACGGCGTCCAAACCCCAGGAGGCACGCGGTGAAGGGGGAGGCCGCTCCGGCCCAAGCCCGGCTGCCGCGATCTCAGCTGGGGCGCCCACCGGCCTGTGTCGGGCCACAGCTGTCCCCGGATCCACAGGCAGACACGACACCCTGGGTGCAGGGAGCGGGCCACGCCGCGTCCACCGTTTGGGCCCTTTGCCGGCAGCCGGTCTGTTAAAACGCCGGGGTGACGGGCCTCGCCCCCGACCCTTCTCCCTTCCCAGAGGTCTCTTCCGAGCCCCTCGCTAACACTGCCTTGCCTTGTCCCCAGCTTGTCGGGATGCCCACGGGCCACGTCGGCCATGAAGAAGGCGAAGCTGTCGGGAGAGCAGATGCTGACCATCCGACAGCGGGCCAGCAACGGTGAGCACCCCTCCCCGGCCGGCTCCGTGTCCTCGGGCGCAGCCAGAGCCCCAGCCGGCTGCGGCGTCTCTGGTTCCAAGGCCCCAGGAAGGATCCTTCCGGCCACAGTTGAGAAGCCATTCCCCCTGGCTGGCGGGGGGGGATCCCCAAACTCATCCCTTGCCAGGACCCTTAACTGTCCCAGGGATTTGCTCCCCAGAAGCCCGGAAGCCCCCCCATGTGCCTCTGCCCCCTGGCCCTCCTGCAGGGCCGAGGCCGGGACAGCACTCCTGTCCCCTCCATGCTCAGCTTCCCAGCGGGTGGACGGGCCTGACCCCTCGGAAGCCCACCTCCCTCCACCTGCCTGCGGGCGCCCCGGGGCGCAGAGTGCAGGGTCCCCCGGGAGGGCCTTCTGTGAACCCGCTGCGGCCAGAGCCCCTCCAGGACCCCACAGTCAGGACTCGTGGGGCTTTTGTGGTCGCTGGGGACGTGGCAGGGCGGGAGACGTGTGGTCTGCTGGCAGAGGGGACGAGGCCATGCTCATCCTCGAATAGGATCTTTTCTGTGGTTTCCTAAATGGGACCATTCCCAAACTTTTGTGGCTTTTGTTGGTGATTTCTGCGTGAAAGTCCCCCATGTGTGGCACGGGCAAGTGCTCCTCGCACCAGGGCCGTGTGGCACCCCGGGGGACACGGCGTGTTAGGCGAGCCCCGTCCCCGCCGGGTCGTGTGCTGGTGGCCGTGAGGTCAGAGCTCGTGGATCAACACTGTGCATGAAGGAAGGCGTCTTCAGGCGGAAACACACCCGACACAAGCTTACACGCTGACGGAGCGACAGAAACGAGCAGAGGCACACGGCGGGGTGAGGGACAGTGACTGGGTGCTGGGGGGACCCCGGGACGTCGCTCCAGGGACCGCGGAACGGAGCGCCGCCTGCAGCACTCAGCAAGCTGGGCCGGGGAGGGCAGGGCCGGGACCCTCAGCGCTCGGGGGCCTCTGGGAGCAGGGGGCCGACGCGGAGCCGGGCCGGCCGGACGTGGAGCGGACCTGACCATGACGCTGCGGCGGCAGAGGCCCGCGGCCAGGCTGCGGCCCCTCGTTTCCCGTCTGTGCACACCTGCTTTGTGCCGAGACCAGAGTCCTTCCTACTGAGCCCGGGGTCCACTTCGTCTCGTGCCAGGCTGTGGCGCAGGACACGGACTGTCTGGCATCGCGCGCTCCCCGTGCGGCTAACTCGCGGGCAGCATGACGCTGCTCCTCGGGGGACAGGCCTGAGAGCCCCTCTTTTCTCAGAAACCCTGTCCATCCTCCGAGTCAGAAGGTCTGGCTTTGGAGCTGCCCAAGCTCCGTCTCTCGCTCTCGCTCTCACTCTCGCTCTCGTTCAATATCTTGAGTGTAGAATCTCACCTGTTGCTTTTACACATTCGTAACACATGTGCTTGGAAGCTTCCCTCCGTCCACACCCTGGCTGCACTGAGCACCGAGACCTCAAGGAGGCCTCCCTTCAGCTGGCGGAGCCGACTCGGCCAAGCAGCCCCTGCGCGGGGCTTCCAGCTCCTTCTCTCGGGTGCGCCGCTGCTTGGGAAGCAGCTGTTCTAAGTGTCCCCGAGGCTCCGAAATCCCTCGTCCGTCCTTCCCTCGCTCCTCGTCCTCGTTCTTATTCTTCAGGCTTCGAGAAGAGTGTGCTCTCCTCTGCTCCCGCACAACGTCACCGTGACTTCTCTCTCCCACTGCGTGGGCTCCCAGAGCAGCCGGTGTGGGGCGAAGTTCCCGCAGCCGCCCCTCAGACGCACCCCCTGTCCCCGCCTGCCCGTCGCATCACCACCGGCAGCCCGGCTGTCCCTGGCTCTGTGTTGGTTCCTTGCTGGGTCTGGCCAAGAAGGGAATGAGAGAACCCATCCTTTTGCTTTCCTCTGTCATCACAGAAGACAGGACGCTGGGGGAAGGGACCGTGACTCGTGTCGCACCGGGAGGCTGCCGGCGAGCAGTCTCACGGGCGGCAGGTAGTGACGAACTCCAGCGTCGCGGCCCCGGGGCAGGGCGCCGCGAGGGGCTGCAGGTGTCGCCCTGAGTCACAGGCATCGACAGGCGGGCCGAGGGCACTGGCTTCCGGGCACAGTCACTGCGCCCCTGCACCCGATCTGCGCTCCTCGGTCTGGTTCTCTCCTCTCCGGGAGGGGGCCTCGTGCCGGGCCCCGGGCCCTCAGGGTATCCGACGGGCAGGCGCCCATTCACGGCTTTCAGGAAATTCACTTCCCGGCCCTCAGATTCCTCTTGACTCCCTCCGGAGCCCCGGGGACCGTCTGTCTGTCCCCGGCCAGCTGTCTCCCTGCCCCTCGTGGCGCGCCGCTCGCCCCACCTTGGCGGCAGGAAGCGGCTCGGAGCTGGGTCGAAGCGCATGCCGACCCCCGACGGGCGGCCGGCGGGACCAGGCTGTGCGGTGCAGCCCAAGAGCCACGCCTGCTCCTGTGTCCCGGAGAACCGGCCTCCGATGCTCCCCCATCCACGCGTCCGGCACTCCCAGAGGGGAAAGCAGACGGCGTCACAGGGCCCTGGCTGTAGTTTTATCAGACTTAAAACGACCTCCCCCAGGCCTGGTCTGCCCCGCAGGCTGGTTCGCTGCGGACCCCTCACCTGTCAGGGGCTGACGCCACCGTCATCTCTCCCTCGTGAATCTCACCAACTGAACATTTGGCCCCGGTTTGGCTGGACGTCTGTGTAAGGAACTGGCAGCGTACGATTTTGGAGACATCCAAAACTGTTTAAATTTCGAATAAGAAACTTAGAGGATAAGACCTAAGAAGGAACTCTTTGTTTCTAATTCTTCAGTTGAACAAAAACTGAGACCCACGGTGCTAGACCGCATACCGTATTTTTGCTCTTTCTTTTCCTTTTACTGATTTGTCAGCTCCCAGCGCGGCGGCAGCAGGACAGAACCAGCCCGTGCCGCTTCTCCGGCAGGTGCGCGCGGCGCCCACGGAGCCTTGCGGTCTCTGGCTTCTCAGGTGGCCCCTGACGTCCAAAGGTCTTCTCCAGCACCGGCTGGCAGGTCCCACGGAGTCAGGTGTCTCATGGAGACTAAGTTACCTCTTACCCCGCGGTGTCCGAGGGACACTTTGCAACGGAGGAACCGGAGGGTTAGAAACCGGAGGGTTAGTCCGGAGGGACTAAGAAAATTCCCATCACAAACCTGTTACGTGGGAAGACACGGAATTAGGTCCCACATTTCAGATCCCAGGCTATACACCCCGACGTCTCAGACCCCTCCCCAGGGTGGTTCAGAGATGCGCCGCCCCCTCGGGAAGCATCTGCCCCAGTGTGACCTCTGCACCCGCTTAGGTGTTGGTTTCCCATAAAATTAAATAGAGAGTAGTCACTGTTGGAGGTTCTGCCGTAAAAATTCAGATGGGCCCTCCGAGATTCCGGCCACCCTCTGGGGCCCCGCACGCCCTTCTCAGACCTCTAGCAGACTCGTCCTAAGCTTGCATTTGCCGGAGTCCAGGCCCACGACAAAGGTGTCGATACTTCGGGGTGTTCTAGGTGCTTCTCGTTACCCCAGCTACCATGGATGGAGCACGTCCCACAAGGTGGTTGAGATGATGTCATTGCAGTGCTTTGGGCTTTGTGATAACGGCATGGCCTTCAAACCTCCTGTCCCGAAATGAGATGTTTCGTTGCTGATCGCACTCAAGCAGTCTCCGTGGAGACGCGCTCTCTTGGTGCTGGGAACAGGCAGACGCACACAGCAGGTGTCACCGTTTCTATTAGGAAGTAACCAAAGTCCAATGTCCCGATGGAATGACACTGGGGTCCCCCAGAGGAGCCGCCCCAGCCGACCCATGCGGGATCCCCGCGGTCACCTTCGCAAGACGCAGCACGTCTGCTCTTTGACACGTGTCGCCACCGTATATAAATAAAAATTAGAATTTTCATCTAATGGCTCTAAGCAACCTGTCCTTTTGTTTGTTGCTTGCTTTTCCATGGGGCAGCGGGTCCGTGTACAGCAAGGAGAGCTTAGGAGCCCTTACACCGGGACCCTGGGGAGAAACAGCCCCCCACTGCAAGGGCCGGAGAGGAGAGCCTCTAAGCCAGTGACAAACCGGGTCTTCCAAAGGGAGCGTGACTCTGGACGGACAGCCAGACCTCAGGGGGCGGGAGAAACAGGAAGTCTGCCTGCGCTTCCAGAAACCGAGACCACACGGCGCGCTGATGCGGGTCCTGTGTCTGCAGAAGCTCACACACGCTGCAAAGAGAGACATTCTAAGATGGTTCAGACCTAAAACACTGAAGAATGACGACACGGAGACCCGGCTCAGAAATCTCCTCTGGTCATAGCACCGCCCCAGGCACGGGGGGCCCTCGTGTGGAGGCCGGCGCGCCCCGTTCGCACGGGCGATGGCACCCGCGCGTGGGCTGCTTGCAACTTCAAGGGCCAGGTGGCGAGCCCCATGAGGGGATAAGGGGCTTAGGAACCAGGATCCTCGGGCCTGGGGTGTTGCAGTGATTACATCACCTCCTCCCGGGACGCGTCTCCTGCGCGCCAAGTATCACGTGCAGGAACTCGCTCAGCCCAATTCCTCACTGCGGAAGCGGCCCCGACATCTGGTCACAGGTGGAAAGGGGGCGATGTAACAGGCCGCCCCCGAGACAGGGCGCACCTCACCGCTCGAAGGACCCCTGGGAGCCGAGACCTGCTCCTGGAGATGCGGCGGGTGGCGACTCGTGGGCCGGGCGCGCAGGGTGTCCGTGGTGGGGCCGCGAGCCCCAGGCCTGGGGTGGGCGGGAGGGTGGGGGAACTCGGCAGGAAACACCCGCCCCCTGACCTCTGCAGGTCGGGTCTCGGGCCTTCCCTCCCCCATCTGTCTGCAGACGCGCCGCAGGGCGTCCGCCCGGGGACCCTCGCGGCCGGGGCTCCGTGCCTGTCCTGTGGTTCCGCACGAGCGTCCCCGCTGTGCCCTGAGACCGTTGTCCCGGCTGATGGCACCCGCAGGCGTCCTGCTCTTCTTGCCTGGAGAACCTTCTGCCCGTGAGCCCCGACGGCCAGAACCACGGCAGGTCTGGATCGTGCCCAGCCCGGCGCAGCCCGCTGCCAGCAAGCAGCCCGGGCGCTGGTGAGGCCCGCAGGGCACACGCGAGGCTGCCGCCACCCAGCCCGCGTCAGTGGAAACGCATTTTCTCCACTCAAAAGGAGGAGTAGTTTGCTTCAGTTAGAAGTCCCCCGTGGGGAGAGCCCTTGGGGAGACCCCGCAACTCGCCTCCAGCCCACGGTCTTCCCTGCGGTGCGGGCGAGCGGCGGCCCCGAGCACGCGCGGCGTCGGGGGCTCGGTCACCTGTGGGCAGCCGTGCGGGGCCCGGCGAGGCCGGGGCGCTGCCTCCTCGCCCGGGTGCATCTGCACAGCCTGGCACATCCCCCAGCGGCGGTGGAGAGACAGACAGACAGGGGACACACCGAGGAGACGGGCGACGCGCCGGAGCCGCCCTGGGCCGGGTCGGGTGGTGGGCCACCGGGGACGCATCGCCCTGGCGCGCAGCTCACTGCCTGCACGGTCCCGGGGCAGGTGGCGAGGGGGGCAGCGGGAGGGATGGACGGATACTTGAACTCTCGCTGTGTTTTTTATATCCGAGAATAAATTTGTCCAGCAAATTCAGTCCCAAATACAAAAAGAACAAAGAAAAGTCAAAATTCCAACTCCCTCCTCACATTTGATAGCTTTGACACAGTCCTGTCGCCCATGCAGGCATCGAAAACGACGAGGAAATCAAACAGTTAGACGAAGAAATCAAGGAGCTCAACGAGTCCAACTCCCAGATGGAGGCCGACATGATTAAACTGAGAACTCAGGTAACAGTTTTTGAAGCCCCCAATTTTAGCCGCCACGCCGGCCCCAGTCCTGCCAGTGGTCAGCTTGGGGTGCCTGCTCCCCTTCCCTCTCGCTCCCTGTCCCCACCCCTGCATCTCGCATCCCGCATCCCACTCGCCGGCTGACGTCAGCTGCTTGGCTGCGGGATGCCGGGCACACCATGGCCACCGGCCACCTGGGTCCCGCCCGGGCCCGTGGGCGCGTGTTAGTGCAATGCCGTCCGCACGCAGCACTGCAAGCACGGGGTCTCCTGCTTCTGCACATGAGTTGCTTTCGCACCGGGACACTGCAGGCCCTAATGCCTTGGGGTCACCACGTTACCGAGAGCTGCAGTTCTCCAGACAATGGCCAGCCGGCCCTGGGGTCTGGTGGAAGTCTGCGAGCTGGAGCAGGTGCCAGGCCCAGGTGCCCAGGGACAGGAGGGAGGGCGGGAACAGCCTTTATGGAGCGCCTACTGGGTGCCCAAGTGTGGGGCTGCTGTGCGTAGTCCTACTGTGTGCTTGCTCTGGCCCTCCAGGTAAGTATCCTCACCCTCATGCTATACACACAGTGACTCCTTGGGCTGAGCCAAGGGATGGCCAAGCTGCCGTGGCGCCTCCCATCCCTGAGCCCCACTCGCCCCGGCACGTCTCCCAGAGCGGCCGGGGTCCCGGTGCCACGTAGGCTCGGGAGCACGGCCTCACTGCACTGCTGTCGCAGGTCGCAGGTAAGGCGAGGCCCTCCTACCCCGGGCCTCCCCGCCCGGCAGACCCGTCCTGGCCGTCGACAGCGTGGCTGGCGGGGGTCCCGGTCGGGCCCGGCCTCGGACACCCCGCAGCGGTCGCCGCTCTGCCATGGGCCGGTCCTGTGCGCAGGGCACCCCGACTCCAGGGAGGCACATCTCGGGCTGTGTCCCCACCAGAACACCCGGCAGGGAGCCCGCGGGTGCCCGTGAGTGCGAAGGAAGCGTGAAGGGTGGGCGCTCTGTCCCCGGGCCCAGCCGTTCCGTGGGGTGGCTCTCACACGGTCCCCCTGGCCCGCAGCAGCCGTGACCTGCCGCTCGCTCACCCGGAGCACGGGGAGGGCCCCAATGCCCAGATGCACGGCTGCGGTCAGCCGCGGGCCCGCAGGACGTGCTGGGGCCACGCAAGGACTCCAGGGCCACACCAGCCCCGCGGGCCCGCTCAGCAGTGACCTGTTCCACCAGATCCCGCACGAACACCGGCCCGGACGTTTGTTCTGCTCACGAGGGCAGCGGCCAGCCCCTCCTCAGTCCTTCTGCCCCTCTGCCCGTCCCGAGGCCGCAGAAGCCCTCTCTGTGCAGGGCGGTGGCTGCAGCCTGCCGGGCACCCCTTCTGGCAAACACCCTGGGGACCCCGGGGAACGAGTCTGCTCCGCCCAGCTCTCCTGCCCTGTGACCTGGGCCGGCGGCCGAGCCCGCGCAGGGACGGGGCCAGATGCGAGCTCCCGGGGCCCCGGGCTCGCTCCTGTCACCCCTGCTGGCCGCCTTGTCCCCGTGGGGGTCGCCGCAGGCTGTTCGGGGCTTTTTGACATCTGACGCGAACACGTTCCTCCAGACGTCGGCTCGCCTCTGATGTCAAACGAATTTTAAGCGTTGCTGTGCGTTCCCACAGCCCTGGCTGGCGTCCCTCGGGGGCTCGCCCGCTCCAGAAGGCCCGCGTCTCCCGGGACGGGGGACGCTGAGCCCTGCGGTCTCCGGGCCGGAGCGGGCGGCAGGTCAGGAGGGACAGACAGCTCAGCGCGGCAGGCGGAGCCGCGGGGCCGGGGTCAGCCCAGAGCGCTCCCGCCGCCCCACGGCGCCCGGGGACAAAGGAGGCCGGGGCCACCGCAGCCCACTTACCCCTCGGCCCCGGGAGCGCCCTTGCCCTCCAACCTCTGGCCTCCCAGTCGTCGCAGAAAGTGCCGGAAGGCAGCTGGTCCTGAAGCAGGACTTTCTGCAGCCTCGGGGCCCTCGCTCCAGCCGGGACGGAACCCACGTGTGGCCCTTCCTTCACAGACGCCTCCTAGCAGAGCCAGCGCCGGCCTTTCTACCTGTGCATGGCGGCAACAGCCAAACCCGCCGTGGCTCTAGTTGGGATTGGAAAGGACAGCATCTCCCTCCTTGTCCACGCCCCTCCCCCAACAGCTGGGGTAGGGGACAGGGCCTGGGGGCAGGAGACAGGGCCTGGGGGGACAGGAGACAGGGGCTGGGGGGGCAGGAGGCAGGGCCTGGGGGCAGGAGGCAGGGCCTGGGGGGGCAGGAGGCAGAGCTGGAGGCCAATCCAGGAGGTTTCTGGGGTACGTCACTCTCGCTGGGCACCCTGACTGGATCAGAAGCGCAGGAGTAACCGATCTTCCAAGGCAAACACTGGGTCCGTGTCTCCCCGAGGGGCTCTTGGGGCAAGGACGGTCACTTCCGTTTTCGAGAACAGGCCAGAGTCTGCCCGTCTCACCTAGCGCAGGTGAAGCCAGCAGCACCCCTTGGCGCCCCAGAGAAAGCACACCAGGCAGGGGAACCGTCCGTGGAATGGACGGGGTGGGGGCAGACTGGGGTCTGGTAACCCAGGAGAAGGCAGCTTCCATGTGTGGGCCCAGGTTCGCGTCCCCATCTCCTGGGCCCAGCGGTGTCCTGGGTCCCCCCACCCGGCCGGCCTTGTCCTGGCTGTGTGTTCGCTCCCCGAGGCCCAGGCAGGTTGGGGCAGCTCTGCTCCGGCTCCCAGAGTGTGTCCCTCAGCGCCAGTCACCTGGCGGGACGGGGCGGGGCAGTGGGCGGGGACACGGGGACAGTTAGATCCCCTCTGGCAAATGCCGGGCGGCGGGCAGGCCCGCCTGGCTGCAGGAATGCGGCCGGCCCTCCACTGGCAGCTAAGCAGGGCCCCCGGCCTGTTGCACGCAAGGGCCCACAGGGGAGCAGGGACCGGCGGCCGTGCCTGTGAACACGGGGCTCTGGGCACCTGTGACCCAGACGGTGACCCGCCTCGTGAGGAAACGACGGGTCAGGACTTAGCTGTGGCAGAATTAGACTCGGGCTGGAGGGGGTGGGCCCCAGCGGGGGGCTCAGGGAGCCTGACGGAGACGTCGGCCTGTGACAGGCCGGCCATGAGGACAGCAGAGCTTGGCCGACGCGGAGTGACAGGGGACACGGCCCAGGAGCCCCTCCCCAGAAAGACGAGCCCCACCGTCCCGTTACCCAACTTTTAAGGGGAACGAATCACAGTAAAACCCCAGTCCTCCAAACGACCGGCTCTGGCCACGGACGCCCTCCTCTGGAGCAGAGCGGCCTCCCCTCGGCGCGGGGACAGCGCGGCCCGCCTCGTGTTACATGTCCCCGCACTTGTGCCTTCCAGATCACCACGATGGAGAGCAGCCTGAAGACCATCGAAGAGGAGAACAAAGTGATCGAGCAGCAGAATGAGTCTCTTCTGCACGAGCTGGCCAACCTGAGCCAGTCCTTGATTCACAGTCTCGCTAACATCCAGCTGCCGCACATGGTAAGTGACTAGGGCGCGCCGCGGGCGCTGCACGGCGCGAGGGAGACGGCCGGCGGTGTGTCCGCGGCTCTCCACGCTGCGGGTGCTTGCGGCCACCGCCCCCAGACCGTAAGGCTGCGCGCTCAACGCGCCGGTGGGGCAGGCCCCGTGGACCCCGCGGGCGCATCCCGCTCTCGGTGGGGCGGTGTCCGTAGCAGAGACGGTGGCGCCAGGCTGTGACGCCCTTTTGTGCTGATGTGAATATCCTATTAAGAAAGTGAAAGCTGTGTATGAACCACTATTTAATATCTCGTAGGATCCAATCAATGAACAAAATTTTGATGCGTACGTGACTACTTTGACGGACATGTATACAAATCAAGACCGTTATCAGAGCCCAGAAAATAAAGCCCTTCTGGAAAACATAAAGCACGCTGTCAGAGGAATCCAGGTCTGAGCAGCTGCCGCGGAGGCGGGATCTTGTTTGCACGGGGGCCCCTGGCTCCTCGCTGCTGGACGCGCCCGAAAGTGTCATATACTCATTTCTGTTTGAAACAGTGTTATGCTTACGAGACTTCATGATGATTTTCTGTCTTGCTTTAAAGATAGTTCCCTGCAGAATAGTTTTTGGATACATTCCCATTTTGTACGTTTTCATATGAGCTGACATAGTGTGACAATGCCATGTAACGTTTATAGCTGCTAATGTCTGCACACTTGGGGGGCTATATATTTCTGAAGAGGTGAGCTGATCAAAATAAATAGAGTGTAAATTCTTTTTAATGCTTTAGTGATTAAATGTTTTAGTATTTTGAACTGAAATGGACAAAAAATAAAAAATAAAAAACCCACAGCTTTGAATGATCACGTGGTGGCCTTGAAGCCACTTTTTAGACATCCTCATTTTGCCTCATGTTGGAGGATTTTATGGAATCAAGAAATACATTTTGTGTGCATATTGTTTCATAGCAAGAATCGGTTGCAAAAAATGCTTTATTTTTGAACAATGCTTGGAAATATTATGTGATTTTTTTTTTGTTTGTTTGTTTGTTTTAGGAGGATGGTGTATGGTGGGGGCACTAAATGAGGTTTTTTGCATTCCAAGGAAATGGCATGTGGATTAACTGTGAGAGATGAGATCAGGAATTTATTGTAAGACAACATCAAGCCATGGAAATTTGGCAGAAGATTCAAAGCAGCTTAAACAGCACTTTTAAGTTAAGTCCTGAGCATTACGTGGTGTGAGTGTGGGAACTTCAGGGCAGACAGGGGCTGGTTAGAGGGGGACCGCGCCGCGATTTCCTTGTGCGGAGTCCGTAGACTTCGGAGCAGCCCCCCCACCTCCCCGAGAGCACTGAGCCCCTCGGAACCGTCCGTCGTGGCCACGGCGTGTGCCTCACAGAACCCGTGTGCTCTCATTTAAGTTCAAAGCTCACGGAAGAGTATTTATGCCCCTCCCCCCGCTATTAACAAGCGATCTCTGTCGTCGTGGCTGTAAATACCCCTCCCCGTCGGGTAAGGCCCGCGGCGCGCTCCTCGGGAGCTGGCTGGGGGGCTGGAGGCAGCGCAGCGGGACCCCGGCCCGGCCCTGTCCCCTCCGGCAGTCCCGTCCCCCGCACAGCGCTCCGCAAATGACCTTCCTGTTCCGCCTCCCGTGGGAGCCCAGGTGACCGCGTGGCATTTGCATAGCCTTGCTGTTTCATTTGTGACGACCTACTCTAAGAATGAATGCAATCAGACTTTAAGAGGAACCCTCTACACTCGAGCACTTTTTTTCTTTACGCTAGGTCATCTTAGACTTGCTTATACTTGGAGATTTGATCGTTTTCTCCTAGTGACTGCACTAAATGTGCGCATAAGACCACTTTGGATTGCCGCGTCCCCCCGCCCCTCCCGAGTAGTCCCTAGGACGGCGTGTCGTGTTTTCTGGTGTTGACTTGAGTTACACGTGACAGCATCTCTTCCTTCCATGTCTTGATGTTATGCAGGAAGTACAGAAGTACTTTAAAATTTTGTTATGAAAAAAAAAGATGGGTTTTGTAAAAATTAAAAAAAAATATTTTTAGCAGAACAGGACTTACAGGGTCATTGTCCCCACAACGTGCCAGTCGACTATTTGCACTTACCTTGTCCTATATATCCGTACGGAGGTGTGCAATTCCTGGGGTCAGCGGCCTCGCGAGGCTGACCCCGGAAGGATGAGGGGAGCCCGCACGGCTGACCCGACCATGTTGCTACGGGAGATTACAGGGATCTCACAGCAAATACTCTGATACAATACTCAACCTCGGTGTATATGTATGTATAAATATATGTACATCCCAGCGGCACTTTATACGCTCACTGTACAAACGCTTACAGTTTTCCACGAGGACTTGAATCACGAGCTGGGACAGATGATGAACCTCCCCGGGGCCCTGCAGCGCCTTCCCTGGAGAGCCCCCTCTTTCTGTTGTGCGACTAGTTATAGCTGCCATGCTCAGAATTGCCTTTCGAGAGCTGAAGCAAGGTGCTTCTTGTCACCCGATGCCCGAGACCCCGTGGGCGCGCCCTCCCTGCAGGGGCCCGCGTTCCCTCGGGCACATATGCATTCCCCCGCCGCGTCGTGTCTGCAGCTTTTTTGCCAATATAGTAATGCTTTTAGTAGAGTGATAGGTAGTATCAGTTTTGGATTCTTCTTGTCATCACCTATGTACAATGGAAAGGGGTTTTAAGCACAAATCTGCTGCTCATCTAACGTTGGTACATAATATCAAATCAAAAGTTATCTGTGACTATTATATAGGGGATCACAAAGTGTCACATATTAGAATGCTGACCTTTCATATGGAATTATTGTGAGTCATCAGAGTCTATTTATTATAACTTATTGTTCATTATCATTTCTAAGTTAATTTAAGTAATCATTTATTAAGACAGAATTTTGTATAAATATTTATTGTGCTCTCTGTGGAACTGAAGTTTCATTTATTTTTGTACTACACGGCATGGGTTTGTGGACACTTTAATTTTGCTATAAATGTGTGGAATCACAAGTTGCAGTGACACTTCATTTTTAAATTGTGAACTTTGTACAAATTTTGTCATGCTGGATGTTAACACATCTTACTCTAAATAAAAAAGGTGTTGCCACATTTGTAGCACGATGGATCTCTACCCCGGGTCCGCGTCTTCACTTGAGTCTGGAGGTGCCGTGGGGCCCGCGAGCAGCGTCTCGCCCGAATCCATGCAGGCACGGGCCGTCCTCGAAGGCGGGGGGCCGGTGACCTGTCAGCCCCACCGCGGGACTCTGTGAGCTCCCCACCCCTTGTTGCGTGCACAGTCACTCTGCCACTTTGCTCGCGGGAGGACACGTGGCGTCTGACGGCAGGCGTCTGCCCAGAACAGGGGCGTCCCCCGACGCGACTGCAGGACGATGCCCACACGTGACGGGACGTCACCTACCTTGCAGTGAGTCCAGATGCTCCCGCTGAACCCCGACGTCCTGTCCAGTTTCCCCTTGTCTCATAGCCCGGGGACCCGAGCGGTCCCTGGACCTTCCTCGGTCTCCGGGGGGCAGGAACGTGCGTTGGTCTGCAGCCCCCGCCTCTGTCGACGGAGTCCAATGGCCACGTGCTGGGGGCTCAGGTGCCTGCGCGATGTCCCCTGCTGCGGCTCCCTCCCGGGGGCCCACGTGGCCCCTCGCCCATGGCTGGCCCCGGGTGCCTCATCATCCATTGTTTCTTCCCAGCTATGGGCAAGGAGCACCCATAAGACTTACATTACCCTGCAAATACGCTGCATTGATGAATTACCCACTGTCCCCTCATCTATGCTCGTAAAAGCCGTCCTTTAAAATTCCAGAAACTCCCTCCTGCAAAACACACAAGCCCCCAAGATACAACATATGAGGAAGAGGAGAGGCCCGGTCATCTTGGTCAGACCCCGAGCGTAGCCCCGGAGGCTCCTCTACCTCCCCGAGGTCCAAGGCCACCTGAGCGCCCCGCGGCGGGTGCTGGCACCTTGTGGGTGACAGCTCGGTCGGCTTCCCCCCAGGGACTGATGCGAGCGAGGGGCGCTGCCCTCAGCCGGCGGGAGGCCACACGGAGTGAAAGCAGAAGGGGGCGGGGCCGCGGGACGCTGTCAGTGACTTAAGTCGTCAACCTGATCACTGAAAAGCCATCTTCGTCTGAGGGGCAACATGGCTGGAGTTGTTAAAGACATTTTGGATAGCGGTTTAGCCATCAGGTCAAAGACCTTATAAAATTCAAATTTTGACCCAATAATTCCAGAAGTCTATCTTAAAATACCATATACTAGCAATTGTAAATGAACTGAGATAAACAAAAATAACCCAAAAGTCCTATTTTATATTTTTAAAGATTTTATTTATTTATTTGACACAGAGAGAGAGAGAGAGAGAGAGAGAGAACAAGCAGAGGGAGCAGAGAGGGAGAGGGAGAAGCAAGCTCTCCGCTGAGCAGGGAGCCCGATGCAGGGCTCGATCCCAGGGCTCTGAGATCATGACCTGAGCCGAAGGCAGACCCTTAACCATCTGAGCCACCCAGAGGCCCCAAAAGTCCTATTTTAGAGGGATGATTAAACAATTGATGGATGATAAATGCACTTTTTAAGGTACCCCAGAGTGGTTAAAAATTAGTTAAAAGGCTCTTGAATAAGATGTTTGTGATGCCATAAATGAATAGTACAGAGAGCGGAGGTATAAACAGCTCAGCGAGCTGGATCAGCTTGCCTCACCCCTGCTCAGCCCTTGCACCAGGAGTCGGCCACGGGGGTCAGCCACGGGGGTTGGCTACAGGGGTCAGCCACAGGGTCAGCCACGGGGGTCAGCCATGGGGTCGGCCACAGGGTCAGCCACAGGGCTTGGCCATGGGGACTGGCCACAGTAGCCCTGGGGACAGGAGGCCAGCCTCAGCCAGTGAGGGGAGGGGAGGGACCAGGAAGCCAGAGTGAAAGCAGGTGCTCCCGCCCGGGGTTGGGACAGGAGCGGCCGCGGGGAGTAGAGACAGCTGTCCTGGGGGGACCCTCTGTTCTCTTGTTCCTTTGTCTACAACTGTCCTACTGAACAGGGTCACCATAGAAAGACCAAAACATTTTTAAATAAATAAATAAGAAGCCTGAGTCTAGTGATGATTCTAGACGGTTCTGGAGACCTCCAAGGTGCCTGCATTGTGCACGCAGCCCTGTGGGCTTTGAAAGCAGAGAGGATGGAGAGCGCACAGCGGAGGGCAAGGGCAGGAGGGCGGGCGGAGCCGCCCCGGGGCGCAGCCCCTGCAGATTAAACAGGGGAAAACCCAGGTGGATTTAATGGAGTCTCACGAGGCCCCGAGCCTCGCCGAGGAGTGAACACCCGGAAGTGCGGCGGAAGTGCGGCGGCCCGAGTGTCCTCGCGCTGCACTTGCTGACCCGTGCGGCCGGGAACGCGCCCCGGGGGGAGGCCCGCGACCAGCGGCCAGGCCAGGCCCTGGGGAGACGAGCGGCCTGTGGGCGGCACCGCGGGGTCCCCTCCCTGAGGGGCTGCGGCCGCTGCGGGGGGAGGTCAGAGGCCTCCTGGAAGCGCCGTCCCGGAGTTCTCCAGCGTTAAATTCTCACCATGCC
>LNAC01000402.1:194925-207824 GCA_002007465.1 Ailurus styani | reverse complement strand
TGTGGGGGATGGGTGTGGGGGGATGGGTAGGGGGCATGTGAGGGGGTGTAGCATGATAAAGACAGAGATCAACTTAACAGAAGAGGGAGGGGGGCGGCGACTCAGGAAACAGGACGGGGCCTTAGAGCGGGACAGGAGGGGGCGTGCGAGGTCGCCATCCCGTCCCGGATGCGCGGGGCCCCAGCGGCTCTCAGGGCCGGGCCAGTGTCGTTCTGTGACCGGCGGCGGCCGGCGTCACGCCCACGGCCGCGCTGATTCCCGGGCAGGCGACAGCTCTCCCGCGTCCCCGGCCCAGCAGACTGGCCTCTCGCCTGCTCACGCCCTCGGCCCAGACCAGAAATAAGGGACGATGGACCAGTGAGCCCGGCTCGAGGGCCCCGTCCCCAGGCCTCCTCGGCGCCAGCAGCTGACAGAAAACCTGAACTCGAGACCCGGCTGAGTGAGACGCCCAGGCCGCGGCGGGGCCGTGAGTCCTACTGAAAGGCCGAGTTATCGTTTCCCAGGTTTGACAGAGCGGACCTCCGTTTGGCCCTCGATTAGGTCCTATGCGTGCAAGCTTGCTTTTCGGGAGACATCCATTTCTGGTAAGTATACATCCAGCGTTTCAAGGATGATTGAAAGTAAGGGGACAGGAGGGAAGATGACAGAAGGGCCGACACAGGTCAGAGGAAGCAGGTGTGTGTTTCCCCCCCCACGGGAGGGCCGCGCGTCTCGGGGAGGGACGGGGCTGCGGGATCCGCGCTGGGACAGGGCCGTGGAGTTCGATCCTTGGCTGGCCCGCCACGCCCTCAGCAGGACGTCTTGGAGCGAAGCTTCTAGTGGCAGCCGTGGGGAACGCCGCAGTCTCTCTGTGTCCCCCGGGGCTTTACCTGGCGGCTGTGGGGACAACGAGGTCTTCCGGCCTCCCCATCTTATTTTCCATGTAACGTTCTCCAAATTCATCCAGTGTATCACGGTGGCTTGGAAACATGTCCCTGAGAAGCAGACACACGGACAGAAGGGCGGCGGCCACCGCCACCCCACGGAGAGAGAGGCCAAGGGCTGGGACACCTGCCCCGGTCCCTGCGTGTTGTTCTCAGCGCGTTACATTGTCCATCGAACTTACTACGGAATAAGTGCTGTGTCCCCCGAAATTCTCATGTTGAAAACCTGACCTCAGTGGGCTGGTGTCAGGAGACGAGGCCTTCAGGGCGACCTAGGTCTTGCGGACAGAGCCCCCGGGACGGTGTTAGTGCCGCATCTTCGTTCCCTCTGGTGGAGGGGACAGGTGCCCTCCTCCGCAGGCCAGGACGCCGGTTCTCTCCAGCCTGGATGCGCCTGGGGCCGACCTCAGACTCGCAGCCACAGACCTGGGAGGAACGCGTGCTGTCATTCAAGCCCACTGTCCGTGGCTGCCGTGGCCTGGCCTGCCTATCACGGACACGCAGCACAGTGAGCACGCGGGCCCTCTCCTCTGCACAGTGGTTCTGCAGACTGAACGTCCGTCAGGAAGTATTCAGAGCTCCCAAAAGACCAGCCTTCAGATACGCACAGGCTCTTTGCCACCAGGAGGGACGCGCCCTTGCTATTGGTCTGTGGACAGCACGCCAGCTCCCTGCGTGCAAAGACGCTCCGACGGCGCGATTTCATAACTGACTTTTGGTTTGAGTCAGGGCGTGAGAAGAGATTTGGGATAAATAGGCCAGTTGAAAATGTTCTTCCATTAAATAGAAGTATGTTCCTGATCACAGAGGCACCAAAGGCACTGAAGAAGGTGCTAGGTCAGCAACAGAAGGATCTAGAAAACCAGGGGCTGATTTTCACAGATATTTCCTGCCCCCTTAGAGCTACATCCTCTGGAACCAACTTCCACATGTTGGGCTTCCTGCTTGCCCCGAGCAGCTCAGCCTGCAGCCGGTGGCTCCAAGTCTCTCCAGCACCCGCGGGGCACACAGCCTCCCCTCCCCGCTCCTGCCCACAGCTCTGGAGTCATTGCTCCTGAGTCACAGGACAGCCTTTGCTCTACTGCCAAAAATATGGCCCAAGAATAACCCAACTCACTGTTGATTCCCAAATCCTCTGAAAAGCTTTGGGCTTTTCAGATGCAAAGTGTGGAAGATGAGCTCACGGTCACATTTTTATATTCCTGCAGACTAAAGGGACACCCTGTTCACTTTCCAGATCAACAGCACCCTCCTCGAGTGATCTGAATCTTGACCTGTGTCGCTCTGAAAAAAGCAAGGGCCCCTTTCTTAGCCCCACCTGAGGCGACATCACCTCCACTCTCTGGTTCTCACCCAGACGGGTGTCCTCTGCACCCTGGTCCCTCCTGCGTCTCTCCTTCCTGATTCGAAACTAGATCCCCGGCTCTCGGTAAGCTTTTCCCAAGACCTGCTGCTCCTGGGATGGGCTTACAGGCTCGGCACGGGGGACTCAGGGTGTGCGGGCGCGTTCGAGCAGATGGTACCGGTTGTTGAAAAACAAAATGCAGCCTAGCAAATCGGAAGGTAACTGGCTTGACGCCGGGATTCATGAGTCCAGGCGGCACCCCCCATCTAGCCAGGAGAGGGGAGCTCAGAGGATTTGCACGAAATGGGAGGTTTTTAGGGGAAGGAGGGCAGGCCAGGAAGTTATCAGCAAAAGAAAAGGATTGTTTGAGGCAAGGTCACCTTCCCTTGGGGGAAGGGCCGGGGGGCTTTGTCTTCCTTCATGGGTGGGAGGAGACCTGGGGACAGAGGTGTCCTTGGTGCTGGTCAGACAATGGCTGTCCGACCAGTTAAGACTCACATTTTCGGGGGAGGTCGGAACTGTACTTAGATTAGATATTAAGCCCCTGTTTGCCTGGAAAGGCACCCGCCCTGGCCCACCTGAGGCTCAGCAGTTTGCTCGAGGGCCGCAGAGCAGCTCCCTGGAATGTGGTCCAGGACGCGGAGGACGGCCTTCCCTCCACACCCAGATGGTCAGGCGGCTGAGCAGAAGCCGAGGGTCTGTCCGCCTTGGGGGCCTCTCGCAGGCCCATCGCCCTGTCCTGGCTTTCGCTGCTGGAGGGGCGTCTGCCCCGGGCCCCTGGGGCTGGGCGGGGAAATACACTGATGACGGGGGAAGGGGTTACACGCTGCTTAATTCTTTATTTACAGGAGCAGGAGCACCACAGGGAGGGGAAAAAAAAAAAGCCCCGAACTGGTAAGATTTGAGAGCTTTCCGTCTTCGTGGGGGAGAGGAGCCGATTTTAGGTTAGACAGCTGGGTTTTAGAAGAACAGACGGGAGGCACGGCACCTGTGTCTTCCGTGGAGGTTGGTGGTGTCGACCTCTAGTCTTCTGTCCTGTGATGAGAGCCAGTCCCCCGGGGGGGCCCTGCAGCAAGGAGACTCATGACAGCGAGCTCCTTTTGAAGGATCTGCCTATAGGCACATGAAGGGGACAGACACGCCGCCCCAAGTTGTGCCGCCTCGGGCATGGAGGCTCTTGGGAGCTGAAGGCGACCCAGACCCCGCAGACCCAGAATGCTCCGTGCGCGTCTGCCCAGAGCTGAGGGCGCCGGCCCGGGCAGCGTCCGTGTGGCCCCGGAAGGCGGCCCCCGTGCTGTCCCTGCCGCGTGCCGGGCCCGCTGAGACCCCCGCCCGGCAGAGCCCACGCGAGGAACTGCTCGGGGCCGAGCCCCCCAGACGTACTCGGACACAGATACGGGAGCCCTAACACAAGCAAACGGGCCTCCGAAGCCCAGTGCTCAACACACAGCTCTGGACTAAGACGGCTGTGAGCCGGCGTGTTCCGCCGCCTGCCTCGTTCTCAAAATTTAATCAAAAAGGAGCCTTTGGATGATCTGTGAAGCACTGTAGCTCACTGATCTCAGCTTCAGGACAAACTGGGGAAAGGAAGGGCAGGGCGTGCGGTCACAGATAAACACGGGGCTGGGGGCTGTTGGTCAAAAGCAGTGGCTTTAACTTTGGGAAAACCGACCCTCGATCCATCTGTCTGTGGAGCGGTCTTCCGGTTCGTGTCCACAGAAAGACGCCCCGCGCTTCCAGTCCGGTGTTTCCCCTGGAGTGGGGCGTTCGCTCTCCTTAAAGGAGGAAGGGGGACCACGTCCTGGCCCGGAGCTGAGCAGCGCCGGGGTGTGGACTGGAGTGTCGGTGAGGACACGCGCCGTCAGCGCCGCACCGAAGCCTGGTCTCAGGACCTCGCGGCATCGTCCGCTCCTCAACCATCACCCCCACAGAGCGGTCACGGGGGCTGGGACGGTACCGTTCGGAGGCTGTGGGAGCAAAGTGCCCCGACTGGGGGGCGTCAGACAGCAGGAACGGATTCCGTCCCGATTCTGGAGGCCGGAAGCCTGAGATGCAGACCGGCGCCCCAGGGGAGGGTCCTTCCTGCCTCTGCCAGCTTCTTGGGGCCCCCGGCGGTCCTGGGCGTCTGGGCCGCTGCTCCCTCCACCTCCACGTGCTGTTCTCACTCCTGGGTGTCGCCTCTTCTCATTAGGTGACGGTCATCACGGGTCAGGACCTGCCCAGCGGCCCCCCTCATCTCGACCCCCTGCGAGGATCCTGCGCCCCTGGGAGGCCCCGCGCAAGGCTCCCAGCGGTAAGACTGCAGCCCGTCTTTGGGGGGACATGATACAACCTGGTGAAGTAGAATGTCCATCCCTACTGGGGGGGTCTCGAGCCGAAACTTATCACTCCTGCTGCTTCTGAAGGTCAAGGTCAGCTGGTGATTTTGAAGGAAGGTCTGATGATTCGAAGGCTCTGGAAACCATGCGAATTGAGATTGGGCTTTATAACAAGAACGGGCTAGGCTCTGGCTGAGCCCCGACACGCCCAGGCCCCCGGGGCGGGGGGCATGGGTGCAGGTTGGCTCCCCCTGTGGGGCACGTGCGTCAGGCTCCCGAGTGCCCGCGCGGCCGGTGCCCATGGATCCCTTCTGAACGGTTACATCCCGGGTCGGCCTTGCTCCAGCTGGGGCCCCCGAGACCTGCCGTGCACCTCCAGGGAGAAAGGGGCCACCGATGAAGGGACGTGGCAGCCCGAGTCCACGCCCAGCTCCCTGCTCAAGAGCCCTGGAATCCCCCTCCCAGAGGAAGGGCGGAGCACGCACACCCGGCCAGGCGGTGTGGCAGGGCGGCCCGCGTGCCGAGGCCTGGATGCCGGGCTGGGGGGGACCGTCCTTCTGTGAGCCCGGCCGGCCGGAGTCTCCGTGGGTGCGCTTGCTCCCGGAGGGACAGAGCGCGGGGCAGGACGCCTGCAGGCTGGTCCCAGACCCGTCCACCGTGGGGGCGCTCTGCAAGGCCCCTGCTCGGTTTGGACATTCACTAGGACTCGACACCTAGAAAAGCGGTCACATCACAGTTGAGAAAGGACACATTGAAATCAGCAGGGGGAAGGGGCAGGAGGCAGAGCCTGGGGTGGGGGAAGGCAGAGCTGCCAGACGCCCCCCAGAAGCCTGTGGACCAGCTCGGCCCAACACACCACCAGGGCGCGGCGCGTTCCCAGACCCAGGCCGGCCCCATGGCTCGCATATGCGTCCCTGCGCTGCGGTGATGAAGGACCCCAAGCAAGGGCAAGTGTTCTCTGTGGGTTCTGGAGGACAGAGAGCGAGGTGAGCGCAGGCTGGTGCTCCTGCTGAAGGCTCTGGACATGGTCCTCCCTGCGCCTGCCGGCTTCGGGGCTGTGCGCAGTCCCTGGGGTTCTCGGGGGTCAGGTGTCTCGTGCAGCCCCGCACCGTCGCCTCAGGGCCCTGCTCTGTGACTGTGCTCCCGTCACTTCCCTCCTCTCGTGACAACGCGGGCCCCACCTGCTCTCCTCCGACCTCGGCCACGTCTGCGGCAGTTCCAGTCCCAAATAAGGTCCCATCCCCAGGCACTGGGCGGTAGGACGTCCACGTGTCTTTTGGACACCGGGCGGCCGGGCCCTGATCCCAGGAGGACACCTGGCCAGTGAAGCTGCATGAGGTCATTGAAGGGTCCAGGGTTTGGCACCACCTTTGTGTCGTTTGCAGCCAGCAGCGGGCGCCCTCAACACGGGCCGCAGAAGCCCGGCTCAGTACGCCATCGTGGGAGCGCAAGAGCGACCGGAGAAATTGTGACGTGAACCGCGACTCTGAGATCTGGTTTCTCCAACCAGAACGACAACAGAAAGCAGCAGAAAGGCTTGGACTTTTGGCCCAGAGCGGGGGCATGAAGTCTGAGATTTGGAGGCCACAGAGGAAAGCCGCGTCTTGGCCGAGGCCTCACGTCTTGGTTTCCATGGATTTCCATACGGTTTTTTCAAACGGCGCCCTCTCCAGACACAGTCAGGGTCCGATCCACGTAGCTGCCTCGATGAAGCCGTCAGAAAGGAGAGCAGGACGGGGCTGAGGTGTCCAGTGAGCATGCGGAGACCTTCAGGCCCGTGGCCTGTGTTTGCAGGGTCTGCCTGCGGAGTGGCCGCCCCGTGTCCTCGGCGTGCCCGGGGTGAGGTGCCCGGTGCCAGGCTGGCTGGGGGGTCCCGCCGGGGAGGGGAGGCCGGAAGCGAGGGCTTCGGGAAGGGCCGCTCGCCGTGCTCACCGTTCTAGCCTGGCTTGGTTGCCGTGTGGTGTGGAGCGCGGTTCAGGTGTGAAATGACAGAGTGTCCGTGTCATGACAACTACTCTGACCCCAGAAGGCCGTGTCCTCTGGAGCGCTGACGGCCCTTCCTGACAATCGGGGCGACGCAGTGACTCGTGGCTGGGAGCTCCGCAGTGTGAACTCACTTCGCACACAGGAGGCCCGAACTCTCCTTTCCAGAGTGAGCAGGCGTCGCTTCCCCTTGGCTGGGAAGCAAGCTTAACTCCTCAGAGAAGGCCGGGCGGGGAAGAGGAGCGGGCGTCGACCCATGACACCATGACGCGCGCAGCCTGCGTCCTCTGTGCCCGTCCTGGCATGTAGTTCTGTCCCATGGACGCAGATTCCGCCCTTCCAACGGCTCCATTTGTCTGCTGCGGGCAGCGGGCGGCCGTCCATCAGATGTGGGCTTGGAAGCGGGTCCGCCCTGCGCCCGGCCTGTCCGGCCAGGGGAGGGGGGCCTGCGGGAGAACATTCCAGACAGCTGGGGAGGGGGCGCCTCACGGGCTGCAGCCCGCTAACACCCGCGCCTGCACCTGGGGACCCATGGGGCTGGGCCTGGGCGCCCTCGGGGCCGTCTGCCCTCGGGGCCGGCCTCCCACAGGGCTGGGCCACCGCCACCGCGCGGGAGCTGAGCCCGGGAGGGGGGAGAGCAGCCGCACGCGGCCGCTGGGCCATGTGCACAGAGACCCTGGAAGTCAGCTGAGCTCCCGGGGGAGGGCCCTGGAACTTTCTCATGAAACAAGCCCCTTGGCTCCTTAGCGGGGCGGCGCGCACACCCACGCTAAGCTCCCCGAGCTCCCGTCCCGAGGCGGGGCCGAGCTTCCCGGCGGCTGGGTGATGGGAGGCTTGTTTACAGGGACTGTGTGCAGACTCTTGGAGATTAGGAAGCATTAGTCAGCCTGCTGCGGCCGCTCGGCCCAGCGAGCCCACGCTGTCATTCTGAAAGTGCTTAATTTATTAGAAAGGATTACGGGGCATTTTTGGCAAGAGCTAATAATGATTTCATCTGGGTTAGCCGAGCACATGCTCAGCGCTGCTCGGTGCACCTCTGGCTGGGGGCGAAATGGGCGGTGGAGACCCACCAGTGTGTCCCGCCCGAGCTCGCCGCCCGCCCCCCCGCCCCTGCCCAGGCAGCTCGCAGAGACCGCTGGGTTTCACAGAAAGCACTCACTCTTGCAGAGGCTTGGACTTTCCCATGCTTCTCATGGCCTCCGTCTCCCTGAGCTGCCCACCTGGCCGGTGAAGGGGCTGCCCTCCCCCCAGGGAGAAGTCAAGTGTCCTCTCCAGGGGCAACCCCACACCTAGTCAGGGACATCCGGGTAAGGCTCTGTGACTTTAGACAAAGTGACTTGTATCGAGACTTAGCAGCCGTGCCCAACAAACCAACATGGGCTGTTTCGCCAGGCCAGCAAGGTGGGTTTCAGGTGCCAGGGAAGGGCTGGGGGCGTTGGAGGGCCCCCAAGGAGGGCAGTGGGCACCGGGACGGAGGGGTGGGAAGAAAGCTGTGCAGTGGAGGTGATGCAGGCCGTCTCCGGAGAGGAGGGATTGACTGTGATGCTGAGTTACTCGTGATCCCTGCTGGCCTGGCCCGTGTCCCGTGACTCCGCTCCCCTCCTGTCCAGGGGGCTCATGGAGAAGCCTGTGTTTGCCCCAAACTGTGGGTTTCTTGGGCCCTGCTCAGGGGCTTTGGTCACTCGCTGTGTGGGCTAGGTGCTCACCAGCCTTCTCCAGGCCTCGAGCTCTGAACGGAGAGTCACAGGGACCCTGGACCGCCCGCTGTTGCTGCTGGGCGGGTTACGGGTCCCGCCGGGTGGCTTACCCCTCCGTCCCCTGACTCCCAAGGTCTTGGGGAGGGGGGTGGTGCTTGGATCCTCACGCTTCATGGTCCTTTTTTTTTTTTTTTTAAACATTTTATTTATTTATTTGACAGAGAGAGAGAGATCACAAGTAGGCAGAGAGGCAGGCACAGAGAGGAGGAAGCCGGCTCCCCGCTGAGCAAAGAGCCTAATGCAGGGCTCGATCCCAGGACCCTGAGATCATGACCTGAGCCGAAGGCAGAGGCTTTAACCCATGGAGCCACCCAGGTGCCCCTCATGGTTCTTTTAGGGTGCTTTAGCCTGCGTCAGGAAGCTTGGCTCAGTTCACCTCTCCTGGCTCAACCGTACACGTGCGCGTGCGTCCTCCGGGAACCCGATGGGCACGGGGCCTGGGAAGACACATGGCCCGATGTGTGGCGATGGCCGGGCGGCGCCTGCTGTTCATGCCCAGGGCCCGTGGTCATGGTCGGCAACAGCATTACCCAGTGGGGACCCTTCTCCTGGACTTGTTCTGTGCGGCCGGACCCCGTCCTGTGGGCACAGGGCGAGCCCCTGCGGCCTGAGAAAACCACTGAATTCAAGTGTGCAGCTGGACTGACGCGGCGACACCAGCGCTGCGTGGAAGTTACGCAAACATTCCTCAGGGGGAGGAGGGAGTGAACACCACCTCCAAAGAAAAAAGCTGGTTAAGATTTCTCTTTTCTTCACCACGTCAGGAAGGTATGGGATGCCTGGGGCAGCGCTGGGGAGGGCCAGGGGGACGGAGGGACAGAGGCGTCACATTCTAGAGTACCAAGTCCACGTGTCCCTGGCCCCCGGGGGAGCCAGCACCACAGCCTGGCCTTCAAGCCCCTCCGCCGGCCACACGCCTTCATTCTGGGAGCTAAGCTGCCCCTGCCTGGGACTGGGGGCGACCCGCCTTCGGGCCGGGCACCTTCCCTGCCGGAGCTCGCGACCAACCACGAGGGAGACGAGCCTCCAGTGTGACCACAGAACTTGACTCCCTCTCTGCCCTGTGGCCCCTGAACCCCTCGCCCTCGCCGGGCGCTCAGGAGGTGACCTTGTCTGGAAGGAGGGGGGTGTGGCTATAATCGGCCCCGTGAGGAAGAGATGGCGAGGAGGGCTCCCAGCCAGGCCGGTCCCAGAAAAGGAAAGGACCATGTGAGGGCAGGACCACAGCCCAGGTGGGAGGGGTGCGTCTACGTGGCCAGGGGCACCAGGGCTGCAGCGATGGCCGCGCTGGAGAGACTCCTGGGGGAGCTCCTGTCCAGGAGCCTCCAGGCGGACCCCATGCTGCCGACACCTTGCTGACCCGCTCTGGCCTCCAGGATTAAGACACCAGGCTCCCCTGCCCCGGGGCAGGGCTGCAGGGTGGGGGCTGGGCGGGCCCCTGCCCCAGGGGCACACACACGGGGAGGAATTCCCAGGAGGGGTGTGCAGGTTGCAGGGGGAGGCCGGTGCCTCAGGCAGAGCCAGGTCCCGCAAGGGGCTGACTCATCGTCTGGGAAGGGCCCCACGGGCCTCCCAGCCTCCCAGCCTCGGCCCACCGGACCCCGGAAGGCTCCCGGCACGAAGGGGGCTCGGCCGCGGGTTCTCGCGGAGGACAGCGTGCGTGCGGCGGCTCCTGCCCTGTCTTTACCCTCGCTGCCACCGGCTCNAAAATCAGTGAGATTGAAGACAGGGAGAGAAGGAAGCAGGCTCCCTGCAGAGCAGAGAGCCCGATGTGGGCCTCGATCCCAGGACGCTGAGATCATGACCTGAGCCGAAAGCAGAGGCTTTAACCCACTGAGCCACCCAGGCGCCCGGCTCCTGCCCTGTCTTTACCCTTGCTGCCACCGGCTCTCCTGTCGCAGATGGCGAAGCAGAGACCCGGAGGGGAGAGGAAGGCGGCCAGGAGTGGAGGCTGCCGGGTTCTGGTCGCAGACCCGCGCTCTTTTCCTTGTACATCGTCAAGGACCGCCGTCTGCGGGGAGACAGGCCGGCAGACGACGTCATTACTCCGTGAAGGGCTAGTGGGAAATACAAGCTGCCAAGCTCGGGGGCCCTGTGGGCTGACGAGCGAGAGGCACCCCGGCTTGGGGCTTCTCACCAGAGCCGGGCGGACGGGGGGCTCTCAGGAGTGGGAGCAGCCGGCTGAGCAGGGGGACACTGGCCCTCCACCCCCGCCCCGGCCCCCCAGCTCCGTAGCCCGAGGGCAAGGGCCAGCCCTGGCTCAGCCGGGGGCCCTGGGCTGTGGCCACAGGGATGGCTCAGCTTCCCGAACTTGCAGGGGCCAGGCTCCTTCGGAGGGTCCCCAGCCCCGTCCAGGGCCACAGAGGCAGCTCCCGCCGGCCCGGCTCCCAGTGAATGTGGAGCCCCGCCGCCCCCCCTGCCCTGCTTAGCTGCGAGTCCTCCAGGGATTCTCCAACCACGCGTTACTTGTCGCAGGTAGTTGGGCACAGAGCTTGCATTGTCTTGTCCCCAGGGTCACCCTGAGACTCTGCAAGGAGAGCATTCACAGAAAACAGAGGCCTGAGGTTAACACAGGATTTCTTCACCCCTTATCTTGGCTTCTTTGTATGGATAGTTATCAGTCAGCACAGAGATCGCAGGATTGGGGCCGGATAGTAAGATTTGCAAAGTCGCCATCAAAGGGAAACGGGGCTAGCTCACCTGGGTGGTGGGACACGCGGACCTGCCCTGGCTCTAAGTCCTCAGACCTTCCGGGCCGGTCAGGAGCCTGAGGTGTGAGGCCTCCCTGGGCCCCTAGAGGGCAGGAGCAGGAAATAATGAACGCGACACGCGGGAAGGGCACTTAGCCCAACAGAAGAAGGTGCTTGGTTAGGATGAACTCTTTCCGACCCGGATGTTGGTACCGGCCGCCCCCCACACCTCCCCAGCCAACCCTCTGCAAAGGCCTGTGTCGTTAGGGGTCTCTGGAGAAACAGCACAACAGGAAGATGGAAGGAAGGAAAGAGGGACAGACGGACGGTGGGTTTTAGGGAAGCCGCTGGATCCGTAAGGCAGGCAGCAGACTAGAAACTCAGGCAGGGTCGAGGTCGGGATTTGGAGGCAGAATGTGTTCTCTGGGAACCCCCCGTTTTTCCTCTTAAGACCTTCGGTCACAGCTGTGACACATGCTCCGTCCCCTGCAGGGAGGACGGCCGGCAGACCCAGGAGGCAGAGGCCCCGGGACGGAGTCTCGGTGATCGGAGCGCGGGGAGACGCGGCTGCCGGTGGTTACGGGAAGGAAGCAGGGTCAGAGCAGAATCTCTCCGGCAACGACGAGCGGCTGGAATCGGACTTCACAGCCCCGTGGAGTGGGGTGAGGACTAGGGTGGGGACAACTTTCAGGCCGAAGCTTTGGAAAGTGGTTTGGAGGATCAAGTGAGTGATTCAGGAGGAAAAATACACTTTCAGGGAGAGTCACGTGTCACGTTTCTGACCTGGTTGACATGGTCAGCTTCAGGCTCTCGTGGGGCGTTCAGGTGGGGACACGCGGACGGCGTGTGAAGTGCGAGGAGCCCAGGAGGGCCCGCTGGGGCACGTTTACCACTGCTTAGGATACAGCGGCTTGGCGTGGCTGGTGTTGGGTCCCTAGGTGACCAGGAAGGTTGCTCCACGTGGTAGTGGTGTGGCCTTGAAGACACGCACACAAGCCTGCAAAAGGACCTTGAGCCAGGCCTCAGCTCAGCTGCCCCCCGAAGGGGACCCTTAAAACTGTGTGCCACGTAGGCATGTGCTCACCCATCCTCAGGTAAGTGCCTGGTCACACGCCAGGCTCCGCCCGACACCCTGCGGCACACCTGGGTTAGCCTGCCCACACAGGGGACACGTCGCAGACCGGCGCTGAGGCTGGACACTGCCACTTGGTGACGACCCTCACCTGTGAAGGGCAGGCATTGGTTCTTGTGAGAATCACTGGATAACACGTAGTGTTAGAACAAAGCCGCAGACTTGTGTGTGGGTGACTCAGTGTCCCTTCCCTTCCATAGCTCCTCCTGAGGCCTGGTGGTTCCACCCAAGTCCCACTTGGGGTGGGTCCAGGGGCTTCCTCTGAGTGTGTCCTCCAGGGAGGGAGTCAAGGGGCACCAAGCACCTGTCCACCTGGCCCAGCCCTGACCCCAGGGCACAACGTCCTCTGTGCTCCCAACAGTGCCTGGGCCGCAGGGCGGAAAGCAGGTCTCAGGCACAGGCAGGTGCCCGGCTGCAGGAGGAGGGGAGGCTGACAGACGGAGCGGAGGCAGAGACACAGAGAGGCGGAGAGGCAGAGCGCAGGAGAGAAACAGGGAGAGAAAGTGAGAGGCCCCTTGGAGCCGCGCCCGGAACAAAGCGAGCACTCTAAAAGTTCTTTTATAAAGCAACGACAGAAAGCCCCCAAACCCTTTGCACCCCCGCGGGAAGCTCAGCCAGACGAGGTGGCCGAGGCCCCCGGCTCCCAGGCGCGGACCTGGACTTGCCCCCGGGGGCCCCGTCCAGCCTCGGCACCGGGGGCCCGCGGAGAGGGCGGCCCCCAAGCAGGCACGGGGCGCAGCCGCTAGACGCC
>LNAC01000402.1:116497-178797 GCA_002007465.1 Ailurus styani | reverse complement strand
CCTGGGAGGCCAGCTGCCGGGTCACGGGTGGGCCGTGCGCCCCGCGGTGGGGTGGGCGCCTGTCTTCCTGGCTCCGGTATGTCCCGGCCTCGGAGAGAGCGTCGGAGCCCCTGCTCCCCTGTCCCTGCCCCTTTGCCCTGGCCCAGCCCAGGCGCCGAGTCGGGGGCGGGTTTCCGTCACCCGGAGGAGGAGTGCAGCGCCGGCCACCCGGTCACGTTCGGGGAGTCGTGGCCGTTCCTCCTCTTGGGGAGCAGTTCCGGCTGGTAGCTGCTTCCGGCGAGGGTCTCTGTGCCCGCGGCCTCGCGGTGTTCTGACACAGTCACGTGTTCTTGCACACCGGGCCATGTGGTGTCCGCTCCGACCCCTTCCGAGCCAGCCCCATTGTCTGTGTGCCTGCGGTGGGGACAGTCCCGGGTGTAGACGTCTCTCACCCGGCAGAAATCCACATCCCGAGGTCCCGCCTCCTCACTTTGCCATCACTGGTTTCCCGCATCAAGGAGGATCCTCTTTCTCTTACCGGTCGGTCGCATTTGGGGGTCTCTGGAGGCCCCTGTCCGGGTCGGCCACAGCGGGTCTGCGGGGCGGCCGTTCTGGGGCCGAGATGAGTCAGGGCGCTGCGTCCCAGGACAGCTGCCTGCCCGGCACCGACGGCAGCAGCACAGGAGAAACTGAACGGATCTGCGCACTTCAGGGTTGTTACCGAGTTTTGCTTCGCTTGAAGGACGAGGACGTGGACTGTCTCAGGCTGGAGAACAGTTGTTCCCCGCACTGGTTTAATTCCGCACCTACTCCCTGCTGGCCGTCGGTTGTTGGCCAGGCCCGGTCCCGACCCCCGGTGTCGCAGGGGCGTCCAGGTGGGCTCGTCGTGGGGTGGGTGTGTCCCGGTGACACGCACGCTCGGATGGTGTCACAAACACGACACGCTGCGTGAGGGGTACGGGCCGCAGGGATTCCTTCCTCGCGGGCAGTTTGACAGGTGCTTGCGATGGGGGTGTGGTTATCCGCCCATCCAGACTCTGAACGCTGGGTCGGTTTTGAGGTGTCGAGTGTGGAAGAGCCTCCTTCCAGCTGCAGGAGCTCCGTGAGCAAAGTGCGAGAGCCCGGACAGCATGGGGTCCGTTTGCGGACGCGGCCGGTGGCCGCGTGTTGAGGGAGCGGGAGTGGGGGGACCCCGAGCGCATCAGGCTGAAGACCGGAGGCTCTGTGGGGGGGCGGGGGCGGGGAGGCCTCCGGAGCGGGAGCAAAGGTCTGCATTGGCAGGGAGCAAAGTGCGGGGTGGTGACGGTCGTCGATGGTGGGGTCCCGGCGAAGGTTTCGGTGAGAGAGAGCCTCCGGGACGTGCTGGTGAAGGGCGGGAGGCCTGCTGGCCTGCAAGGGGGAGAGACGAGTCCCTTCTGCGGGACGGTAAGTAGACGAGTGGATGAGCACGTGAGCAAACACGGACAGCGCTGATCTCCAGCGCTGATCCTGCTTGTCAGCCTGGTGTTCTGGTGAATTTTTTTTAGGTGAAAGAGAGCTCTCGTTACTTAAATGAAAGATTTTTTTTCAGTGTTTTAATTTTATATTTTATTTTGTCCATGTGTAGTTTGTTTCTAAAAGATAACACCTTCAAAAATAACCAAATAACTCATCTAAAAGGTAGCAACAGTTTCTTAATAACACCCATCGGTGTTTCCCCTTCCTAACCATCTTGTGTGTGCACACATCTGTGTGCATGTCTCACACGTGTGTGCAGTCTGTGCACGCCTGTGCCCGTGTGTGCACACGTGCAGTGCCCGTGAGCAGTGGGCTCGCTGCAGGCAGGATCCAGAGAGCATCTCCGTGCACACAGCGTTTAGTCGGCTTGTTGCTGGAGCTTTTCAGTCTGCTGTCCTGTGCGTGTCTTACGTCGTTTCTTACAGAGCTAACAGATTATGTGTCCCTCTGGGGGTCTGTGCTCTAGACGTTGGCGACGTCTTTAGTGTGCAACAGGAGTCTAACCGTGTGGTCCCACGGCGGGTCGCGGGGGTGCGAGAACCCGTCGTCCTCTGGCAAGTGGCTTGTTGGTGGCATGCCACGCCTGGGCGCACGTGGCGTGTGGTTGCCCTTCTTCCCCTGTGACGTTTGGGTTGATGACTCTCTGGTTTCCTGCGATGCTAGCCAGACTCAGTCCCTGAGATGCACCCTCAGCGGGTGCTCTGCCATCCCCACCGCCAGCCCTGACCTGACTTCCGATTCTGTGATGCCCTCTGTGTGGCCTCCATTGTCCACGAGAATCTCTCTGCAGCTGCTCTGAGCTGCTCACGTGGCAGGTAGATGGGTGGTCTCCATGGTGGCCCTTCTCCCAGTGGGCGTCGTACTGCAGTGGTGTGTGCGCACGTGTGCCGGCTCCGTTGTTCCGGTAGCATGGTTACCTGTCGGGAAAAGCTGCGGAGTCCCATCCGATGCGATGGCTCCTGCTGGAAGCGTTTGCGCTGGTCCACCGGCGTCCGCACAGAGAACAGAGGCCTTGACCCGCGGCAGACGCTGTGGAATTCACGCTGGCAGACCTGCCACGGCTGCCGGGGATTAGCCGGTGGTGATGCAGGGCGCGGATTCCTGGCATGTTACCCTCCTCTGTTCCATGCTCTCCCCGGCTGTGGGGACCCCGGAAGGCAGGCCCACGTGGCCACGCTTTCGGGACCTGAGATCGGGCCGACTTTAGCATTTGTATTAACGTCACGTCAGTCTTGCCCGGGATGCAGGCATCTTAACCAAGTTAAAGTCGGAAACGGGGCGCACCCCTCGGACCCTTTTCAGGACGTGGCCTGGGCCATCGCAAGTGCAGCGGGGAGGGGAAGGGTCTCAGGGTCCTGTGGACCCGTCAGCTCACCTCTTTGAGCTTTCCACCCAGTGTCACCTTGGAGGACCGCCGTGCGGTGTGGCCTGGAGGTGGCCTGTGTCCTACTCCATGGCAGGCCCACCCCTCGTTACAGCGGGTGACCCAGGCCGCCCTCTCATCCCCCCAGCACTCGGTTTCCTGTCTACTCTCCTTGTTTTCTGCTGTCGTCACAGGAGGGGCAGGTGACATCATTGCTTCACTCTGTAGAGACCGAGGATCAGAGAGGTCAAGACATTGGTCGACGACCTCACAGTCCATGAGATGCGGAGGAGGGATTTGAACTCAGGCTTCTAGTGTTCCCTCTGGGCAACAGTCGGCCTCCTTGCTAGGAATGCCACAGCTACTCAGAGTGGTGGCCTGGAGAACAAGTGCATGGGTGTGTGTACGTGTATATGCGTGTGCTTGTGCACATGTATGTGTGCATGTGTACGTGTGGTCTGCACTTGCACGTAATTTTGTTTCCTACAGACGAGGCCCGGGATGCAGGGTGGAGTCAGCTCGCAGGGAGGCGGGCCCTTCGAGGCCGGTGCTGCCTGCTGTGTGGGCCCCAGGTCAGAGGCCGGCGCCCTGGCGTCTGTCCCCGCAGGGTCCTGGCAGCCAGGCAGGTGCGTGGACCAGTTCCCGCTGTTCTCACCGCAGCCTGCTCGGCTTCTGCAGGCTGGAGTGGGAGCCCAGTCCGGCCCCAGGGCAGGTGGACCCATGGTCAGGCCTGTGATACACAGAAGTCACCCGCCGCACGCCCAAGCCCTCTTCCCAGAGAGGAGACACTCACTTATCCGCACCCGCGTCCTGTTTTCAAAACAGGAAGACTGCACGTGCATGTGCTCAGGAAAAGCAGGAGCCCCCGCCTCCCATGGCCCGGGATCGTGTTGGCGTGATCCTGCTGGGATCGTGCCCCATTGCTTTATTGTTTTCTTGGCTGCTTCTAATTAGAACGATGTCCCCCGGCTCTGTTTTCCCTGACACAGTTGGAGAGAATGGATTTCATGCTCGCCCATGCAGGTTTCTCTGCCTCCTTGTTTGCTTAGGAGAGGAGAGTGGGGCCTCTTTCCCTCTAATTACATGACTGTCCTTGGGTTAACCCCTGCGTGCCGGGCTCTCTGGGACAGAACAAAACGGCCTCAGTTTCAAAAAGCTCGTGGTACACAGCTCTGGCTTTTTTTGGGGGGGAGGGGTCTGGAAAGTAGTAAAAACACTGATTTTATTTTTTAAACACCTATGGAAGAAGTTTGGGCTTTTCCCCAGAGGAAACGAATGCATGAGCTAGATTTATTTTGTTCACGTGCACGGCAGAGGGAAGGCTTTGCACGGATGGGCTGCCTCTACGTGTGGCCTGAAAAATGAAACGTCCTGAAATGCAAAGCCTGGGAGTCCGTCCGTAGGGAACGGCGGGAGGGACGTGGCGCAGGGCCCGAGCTGGGCTTCCCTCCCTGCACCCGGGCTCCCGGGTCGGGGGCTCACCAGATGCCTGGCAAAGGTGACAGGTGAGTCCACGACATGTGAGGAACGGAGGGCAGGGCAAGGCTGTCCTCGACGCCGGCTCCTGGGGCCAGGGAGGTTGTGACCGGTGCTGCCGACACTTGGAACTTTCCTGCTGGAGGGCTGTTTGCAAACCACCAGCTCCAGAGTTGCCTCGGCTCGTCCAGAAGCCCTTCGCTCTCCTGCTGGACCCCCTGCCAATGCCCGAGCGCAGAGCTGCCCTCCCGCCCGCCGAGATGTCCCCGCTTCCTTCTCTCCTCAGGCCGCCGGACGGCTGGGGCCTCGGGCTCAGGATAGCCGTCCGTCCTCCGGGACCGGCTCTGTCCCGAGCCTTTTGCCTGCTTAGGCCCCCAGCGCGTCCCCTCCACGGCCATCTCGTCCCAGTCACATTCACGTTTGGGTTTGCTTCTGCCTGCTTTCCTGTGGGCAGCAGGTCTGTGCGTAGCTGGGGTCCCTCTGCTTCAGGCTGCCTGTGGTGACCCTGTCAGGAGGCCTTGGGTCCCTCCCTCCTTCCCTGCTGCTCGTCCCTCGGGGACTCCTGCTTTGTGTCATTTAATGAGGGTCCTCCCATTCTGACTCGATCCTGGATGGCAGGTGTCTTCGTGCTTTGTCTGTAGCTTGCCTGTAAAAATTTAAACCCTGTAAAACAAGGTTTACAAAGTTATGATTAGTTAAAGATCGCGCATTACAAATCCAAGCAGTAGTGTTGCCTTTTGTGTGAAGGGAGTATGTCGCTGAGTCCCAGAGAATTCTAATGTTTAAGTATCGTTGCTGTTTTTATACATTTATTAATAAAGGGAAACTTAAAACCAAAATAGAAATTTCCGTGTGTGTTTTTCCTTTGAATGGGTCCATACCTTGATTGAGTTGTCAAAGTCTGTTTTCTCTTTTTTTTTCAAAGAGGTGTTCTTTTTTTTTTTTTTTAAAGATTTTATTTATTTATTTGACAGAGACACAGCAAGAGAGGGAACACCAGCAAGGGGAATAGGAGAGGGAGAAGCAGGCTTTCCTGCAGAGCAGGGAGCCTGGTGCGGGTCTTGATCCCAGGACCCTGGGATCATGACCTGAGCCACCCAGGCGCCCCTAAAAGTCAGTGTTCTTTTAAAGCTTTCTGTCTCGGGCGCCTGGGTGGCTCAGTGGGTTAAAGCCTCTGCTTTCAGCTCAGGTCATGATCTCAGGGTCCTGGGATCGAGGCCCGCATCGGGCTCTCTGCTCAGCAGGGAGCCTGCTTCCTCCTCTCCCTGTCTCTCTGCCTCTCTGCCTACTTGTAATCTCTCTCTCTGTGTCAAATAAATAAATAAAATCTTTAAAAAAAAAATAAAGCTTTCTGTCTCATGGTTTGAACTATTCTGACTTATCTTGTTTTGAAGTGTGTTTTGGAGAAAAAAATTTTTGCCTTCCTTTTTTTCTTTATTGTATGCATTACTGCATATTTTTACCAACCAGACTTGTAAGGCGTTGATCAGAAGGCTCCCCAACAGTTGGCCCGTTTGGGCATCCTGCCCTCTCGGGGAGGGGTTGTCCTTGCAGGTGGTAGAGCTGGCCCTCCCCCTTCTGCAAGCCCTGGGCTCGGGGAGACTGACAAGTCGATGCCCTTGAGTAAGGGTGCTGAGGTCTCGTCAGACCCCATTTCCCAGCCTCTCCGTGAGGGGGGCCGCTGGAGCAGGAAGGAGGGCTCCTCGGCCTGGAGGCCCCCCTCCCCCGGGACAGGACGCTTCTGGGTTCTTCCTGTGACTGTTCTCCTGTTCCACCTTCTTGATGGAGCCTCCCCCCACCCTGTCCACACCTGTGAGCTGGGACAGGCCTTCTGGGCCGGTTCAGAGGTGGAGCCGGAGAGGGACAGTCGTGGGCCAGGTTGTAGCCCGGCCTTCTTCAGGGATGAGCGGCAGCCACCCGCCCAGGTCCATGGGACACAGAACACACAGCCCGGCCACCCACTTGTCCTCTGGGCTGCGGGGCGAGGGTAGACCGTGTGGAGCATGGAGGCTCCAGGGGCTGCCCCCCCCCCGTCTCTGGGGCTGCCCCCCGACCAGAGGTGTGTACTCACTTCCGTCTTGTGCCTCCAGGCGCCCGTGCCCAAGAAGTGGCCCCTGTGTCTGCCGGTTCCCATGGGCGCCACGCGAGGAAGGGGTGCTCAGCGTGCCCTCTGGGACGGGGGCCAGCAGGCAGGCCCCTCGGTTGCTGGTCGGCGGCAGGGTGGAGGGGCCCGCCCAGTGACGGGACCTGTTAGAGCGTCACCAGCTGGGTTTTACAATCCTCAGCGGCGGGGAGGAAAGGGCGAGTCCACAGGCTGGTCCTTTACCGAGGCGGCCGGAGCAGCGCTGACCTCAAGCAGCTGGCCATCCAGCCACCCTGGCATTCCGGAAGGATGGGCGTGCATTCGTCCCGCCTGCCCTGTCGTGTCCGTGGTCTCTCTGCATGTGGGGGGTTGTGGCCAGGACCCCGGGTGGCGGCTGTGTGGCAGCTGGTCCTGCCTGTCGGGGGTGGCTCCCTGGTCATCCCTTGTCCAGAAACACTTGCTCATGTGCGTTTCATCACCCTGTACTGGGTTTCCCTTTGCTGACCTGCAGTTTTTGTTTTTTGTTTTGTTTTTAATTTTAGTAACTTGGATAAAGAAGGGAGTTCATGCCTGTTACATGCAGACAACACGGGCCTCCCTGGCCTAGCGAATCCTTGAATGCAAATCAGGGTCAGAAAGACTTCTGGAGGCAGCAGGGATGAGCCAAGATAAACAGGATGAAATTTGTGTCCCTGCTGGCTTTGAGTCATGCTTCAGAATCGTGCCGGTGGCCCCGGGTGAGGGACAGGTGACGGCCACACGGAATCAGTCCCTCGCCTCCTTTTGGGATGTTCTTTACTTATGGTCACGTGGCTGAGAGGTTCTGTGTGCGACCAGTAAAAGCCTCATTTCTCCATCTGGTTGGCTGAGGAATGTTCTGGGCAAGGAATCTTGTGTTAGATTAGATCCTGTCATTGCTTGGTTGCAAGGGTGCTTAAGAGTCAGGCCTGCCTCCGTCCTCTGCTCCTTCATGCCGTTCTTGCTCTTCCCTTGTCTTCCCCTTCTCCCCGAGTCCTTAAGGTCTTTTATCGCCTGTGTTTCGTGTACTTTTATGCTGCTTCTAATTATTTGTGAAAGAAGATAGAGATGGGAACAAATAGAAATGAATTTATTATCATGTATAAACATTCCATGATTTCTAGTCATGACTCCTCTTTTTCCAGATCTACACAAGTAAATACTGAATTAAATTGTATTTTTTAAAAGATTTTATTTATGTATTTGAGAATGAGGTGAGAACAGGGGGAGGGAGAGAGAGAGAATCCCAAACAGACTCTGAGTGGAGAGTGGAGCCTGGCACGGGGCTCAGTCTCAGGGCCCCAAGACCACGACCTGAGCTAAAAACCAAGAGTTGGACACTCAGCCAACTGTGTCATCAGGTGCCCTTAAACTTTAAAAAGTGAGCTGCACACGTACAGGTTTTAGGGGGAGACATGAAGGAAAAGGGCCTCAGTGAAGCACAGGCCGGAAGTCCCCAGACAGTTGCTTTGTTCTGTTTTCGGAGAGGGCAGAGTTCATGCCCAGGTGATGCCGAGCTTTGGCTGTCTGTCCCAGAGGAGGACACGAGAGTCCCGGTCAGAGACAGACGACTTGACTGTGTCACTCAATAGCAGCGTCCATGTCCTGTCCCCGCAGCTCCCCGAGTCCCTCGAGTCCTTCGGCGGTGACGTGGGGACCCTGCTCCATGGGGTCAGGAGCGCTGGGCCTGGAAATGGCCTTCAGGGTGGGCGGGCTCCCCTCTGGACGGGACACGGCCTCATCCTTCGAGGCTGCTGGCTGCGCACTGTGCCCGAGGGGCGTCCCTGGGCAAGGGCTCTGGGCCGTGGGTTCTCAGAGCGGCCTGCAGGAGCAGGCAGGCTTGGGGCGGATGCTTTCCGCACTGGTCAGCCTGTTCCGGGGAGGGCAGTGGGTGGTGGGCGCTGTGCTTGAAGACGGGCACACCCACGCCAGCTTTAGAGGTGTGATGGGTCGGTGCTCTGCGGGCTTTGTCAGCTGAAGAAGACCGTGCAGACTAGAACGTGCCTCTGGGCCAGGGAGGGTGTCCTGTGGTCCAGCCTCTCCCCCGATCCCGGAGTCCCACTGAACTGCAGGCTCCTCGGTGTCATTGCCCACAGGGCCAGCTGCTTGCCCTCCTCTCCTGTGTGCTGACCCCCGCCCCTCTCTGCTCAGGGGCAGACCTCCATCTGACTGTGCTTTCTACTCAAGACCTCCCTCCATCTCCATTTCAGAAGTCAGCCCCGGCCCGGCCTTCTTGACCCCAGCCAGAGGCAGAACGGTGCCGTGTGGGGAGCGCGGTCAGGGCCTGCTTCTCTGTGGGGTCACGTATTAGGCTGTGATGCCAGCAAGTCTCGAAGTGACCAGCCTCTAGCAGGTACACAGCACATGTCAGCTGCTGTGGTACGTGACTGGCCTCTCTCCCAGCAGCGTACAGGAATCTGTCCAGAGAGATCTCCGCAAAACTCCAAAATGATACCTACAGAAAGGTAGTCGCTGCATGCTATTTATAACCGCACAGACTGGAGAGAGGTCCGTGGCCCCTGGGGGAGCCCAGCAGTGAGCACACAGGGGGCCCCTGGGGAGCTGTGAAGGAATGAGCTGAGCTTACGCAGTGAAGGAAAGCAAGTGAAGGGAGCAGGTGCATGGCGTGTGACTTCCTGCTGGAAAGGAAGGAAGCAGAGCAGGCAGCAGTGAGAGGGGCGGGGTCTGCAGAGAGGGGAGGGGCCTGAAGTGAGAGGGCCCGCGGAGGTGAGGAGGAGGGAGGGGGCCGCAGTGAGGTGGGACCGCACTGAGAGGTGGGCCTGCAGTGGAGTGGGAGGGCCCCGCAGTGACAGGGGCCCGCAGGGGAGTGGGCCGAGGGAAGGCGGTCCGCTGTCCTCAAAGACAGCTGGTGGCAGGTGCATGTGCCTTCCATTGGGCGGGACCCCAAAGGGCTCAAACTGCACGTGGGACTGCTTGTCCGCAGGCCTGGTCCCCCGAGCTGTTGGCTGCATGTGTGGTCGAGGTTTTAAATCTGTTTTGGCACATTTCTTGTTAAGAATGTTGTTAACGTGGGTGCCTTTTGAGTTCTCCTTTATAGTGACACAGCATAGGTGTCTCTGAACAGACTGTCTTGGCTTTGCCCAAAGTGGTCACTGCCATTGATGCAGAGCCTGGTGCAAGTTCTTCGTCTTCTGTACATCGTGGTGCAGTTTAAGACCAGGGCTCAGTGTGCCCTGTAATCACAGAACTCCAGCAATACCCCTAAAAAGACGTGTGCCCCTATCAGCGCAGTTTGGCCTGGTCTTGGAGCAAACGTGATGACCTTGCCAGACGGGACAGCCTGTGCAAGGATTTCTGCAGGAAGGACGAGGGCAGCCTGTGGGCCCGGCCACAAAAGGGGTCTTGCTGGTGAGCGGGGGTGATGTCCAGGTGCTAGGAGCAGGAGTGGGCTGTGTTGGGTCCCAGAGTGACGTGAGGTTGTCCGATGGGGCCAGGCCTGTCCGTGCATGGGTGGGAAGGAGGAGTGAACGGTGGGCAACAGTGACGGAAAACTGTGGGTCTGGTGGTGCCTCGGAGGCAGGAAGTGGAGGAGACCCGGGGTACGCTTCTGGGTCACCTGTCCAGGTGGCTGAACGTGCCAGTGAGCCTGGTGGAATTCAAGAAGAAAACAGGATTTGTGGGGGAAGGGAATGGTTTGGGTGAAGACGGTGAAGTCCAAGGGGCCTTGGGGGGTCCTGGGGGAGGCCTGTCATTCCGTGTGTCCAGCGAGGCTGGACGGCCACCATGGCAGAGCCCCTCGGCCCCGTCGTTTGCAGAGCACAATGGGAGCTGCTCTCAGCAGGCGCTCGACTCCAGCAAGCAGTGGCCGTGCTCGGTTGACGAGGGCCACTGTCGCCCAGGGTGTGTGGAGTCTGATCTGTCCCTCCCTGCCCCCACTCGGACCGGGCAGGACGGTGGGCGGGTCACAGGGTCCCTTGCACCAGCTGCGCCTGCTCCCAGGGCGTCGTGCCCGTCTCGAGCAGAGCCCAGCGTCTCTACTTTGGAGTGGATGTGGGCCACGTGCAGCTAGAGAAACGCAGACCGTCCGGACTCACGAACTGCCTTCAACATTATGATGGTGGAAAGCTGTACACACTCAACAGAAACTGTACGTGGGATTTTGGTTTGATCGTTTCCAGGGCTAGCGGGATGCGGAAGGCCGTCTGTGAGGTGGGACAGGGGCCGAGAACTGATTGCCCGCACGCCCGCAGCCCCCCGTGGGTCACCACAGCGCTGCTCGGTGAATCGCATGGTCAACTCTGATAAAACGGGCTTTGTGCGGGTGGCTTTGCAAGCGTCTGAGTGCAGGAAGGTGGGCCTGGCTCGGCTGCCGTGCACCGTGGGGAGCTGTGTGGGCCACGCAAGCTCAGCAGGGTATTTTCGATTTACGCTGGTTTACGGGATGGGACCCCATTGCCCGTCAAGCAGGATCTGTCCCAGTCTCCCGGATGGCACGTTTGCACATGAGAGAATATTATTCCGAGGTCCCCACGAGACTAACTCCGCGGCCTGTAAGCATCTGCGGGGTGAGGTTCAAGTTGAAGAACTGTGACGTTCTGTGTAGGAGTGGGGTTATTTTTATACAGAAGAGCAGTGTTTTCTCATTTTTGTGCCTAGAAACTGTGGAATGTGCTAGTGTGAACAAACCCAGAGCTCTTGTTCACTCAGACTGTCTGCACCACAGAGCAGCTGAGTTTACGGTTTTGTGGCGCAGACATTACAGACCAGTGACGGTGAGAGGGACCACACACTCGTGCGTCTGCACTGCGGTCGGCGGGCCCGGGAGGCGCAGCGCTGGGGTCCCTGTAGGCCTCAGGGAGAGGGCACCCAGCCTCAGCGGGGCTTTACTGTGTCTTCAGACGTGGCCTCGATGTGTCGGCACACTCGAGGTTTTCAGCTCGCTCGCCTGCACGGACAGTGCGTTCCCACGGGGGGCGGGGGCGCAGAGCGGTCCTCGAAGGCATTGGGCAGTGCTGCGGGCTTGGTCCTGCTGACCCCGTCCCAGGTGAGCCGGCCCCCTGACAGCACTGTCCCTGCTCTGCATTAGGAGCCCGGCTCGCCACACATGCCCCTGCCCCTCCCGGCCTCCCTGTGTCCCCAGCCGCTGCGCCTCCTCCAGCGGCTGTCGGGCTTCCGGACTTCCCTGGCCCTGCCCTGCCGCTCCCTCCGCAGTCCCCCGGGACCTTGCCAGGCCTGTGGCTCTGCTGTCAGCTCTGGCCCTTTGCCAACACTCACACCTTTCTGCTCGCACGCTGACTTCTCCGGGCTTCAGGCCTGCGTGTCCGCTTCCGGGCCGCATCGGTGTCTCGGGCCTCTGTGCCTAGAACTGAACTCTTGACGCCTCCTGGCCTCTCAGCCTCCGACTCGGTGGGTGGCCAGGTAGTCACCAGAGTCACCCAAGCTCTTGTCCGTGCCGTGCGTGTGTGACCCGCCGACAATCCTGGTGATTCTCCCCTGAGCACCTGGAGCCCCGCTCCGGATCTGTCCCCGCGGCTAGTCCGGTGCCGGCCTGAAGCTCCCCGGGGCTTTCCTTTCCAGTCCACGGTGGACTCGCCGCTGCTGTTCAGGTCCCGTTTGCTGAATGAAGAAGTGAGTGATGCTATTAAGTCCTAACTGTTGGCAGGAAAGACTTACGTGTGCCTTACAAGTCTATGCACCCAAGGACGTTTTAGTAAGTACTAAGAATAAGTCAGCAGATTTGTCTACGTCTTCCTTCTGTGCCGGCACAGCACTCACTTTGCCACGAAAAACACGTGTTAGGTGTTCTTTCAGTGTCTGACAGGCATACCTTAGTATCAGAAATGTGCATCATGTCATTCCAGCCACGTGGCAATGAGAAACCGTAAGGCTGGGTTCAGGATGTTTTTTCCCAAGCTACAACAGTCACGAATCTCCAGTTCTTTAACATTTTTGGTATGGGTTTGAGGAGGGTGGCATGAGAGAGTCTGTGTCCCCAGTGGTTTGAGAAGCCGGGGCTGGCATGTGGATCATCCCCTCGGAAGGCCCGCTGCGTTTGTCCTGACCCTGATTTCTAAAGTTGGTGAAGTCTCCCTTCTGAAGCGAGTCCTTCCAGAACCTTCAGGTTTGTGTTGTGGGTGCCTCCGCTGTGCCCAGCACTCTCCTCACAGCCCCAGAACCTGTGTCGTCGCGTGTGGCTTCCGTAGGGGACACTCCTGCTGGAATCTACAGTTAGCGTGTGGCATGAACCTGAGGCTCATTTTGAAGTCCGCCTCCAGGTGATGCTGAAGGCTGTGGTCCACATGTGATCAAAACTCTCGCCTGGGTGGCTCAGTGGGTTCAGCCTCTGCCTTCAGCTCAGGTCATGATCTCGGGGTCCTGGGATCGACCCCCGCCTCGGGGCTCTCTGCTCAGCAGGGAGCCTGCTTCCCCCTCTCCCTCTGCCTGCCTCTCTGCTTACTTGTGATCGCTCTCTCTCTCAAATAAATAAAATCTTAAAAACAAAAAAACCTCTCACCTGACGTAAAAATGCCCCAATACTTAAAAAAAAATCCAGACGAAATGAAGAGAAGGTAGTAACAGAACTGCGTGGAGAATAACGACAGCTCGCCTCTAAAAACATGCAATTTGTGGAGAAATCGGTACCAGCAGCCTGGGGCCCTTGTAGGCTGGCTGTGGCCCGGAGCACCAAGCCAGCCGGAGAAGAGGCAGAAGGCAGGAGTTCTCACGGCCGGGGGCTCCTGGGAGTCTTGGCTGGTTGAACTTCGGACCCTCGTTGCTGCTGAGGTCGTGATCTCAGAGTCGTGAGGTTGAGTCCCGAGTCCAGCTCCGTGTTCAGTGAGGAGTCTGCTTGAGATTCCGTCTCTCCGCTGCCCCTCCCCCCGCTCATGCCTGGGTGCCCGCTCGCTCGCTGTCAGATGAGTAAATAGTAAAAGTTCTCATGATCACATCAGAGAAATAGCATTGGTCAAGTTTCGATGCTTTGATAGGGTTAAATTGAATTGAAATACTCTGGTTCTCAAATAGGACATACTGTAATTTTGAATTTGTTGAGAATCCATTTTTGGTTTTTCCTGTTTCTATTTTAGTCTTTCTATATTTAAAGGTACATTAAAATTTGTGTCACTTTAGTGAATGGGAGAAAGCATTTTACTTTAAAAATCACCAAAGATTAGGGCAAGGTGAACTTCATGGTAGAAATTTTATTGATTCCCTTTGTTTTTCTCTTATAGCTTTTTGTGATTTAGCTGAATATTGCTGAGTGGTTTGGCCATGTTGCTGAGAAAGGGTCTCAAAGTGGGACCCGGGGGAGGGGACGAGAGACACTGGGTCCGGTGGCCTCTTCTGGCTCTGATCAGTGGGGGCCTTCTGCGGTCTGCTGAGAGTTACGACATGACGCTGGCTAGGGACTGGACCCTCCAGGGGCTCAGTTTCTTGTTTTTGCTTTTTTCTGGCAGGTTTTTGGTTCCATCAGGAGTTTGCAGTAATGGAAACATAAAACAAAGCAAGTCGCCTCAAAGTTCTTGCCTTGTGAACTGAAGAGTTTGTTAGCTTTTTTAATACAACGTACAAATCGACTCTGATGGTCTGGCTCGCAGAATCCTGCTGATTTTCTGCGGTTGTTCCAGGCCCTTCTGCATGCTGAGAGGGTTTCTCTGGCACTGCGCTTCTTCGAGGTCGGAAGGGGCAACACTTAGCAGTAATTCTGGGGAACTCCCAAACTTGGAATTGGGTTCCTATGGGAAATCACGGCACCTGCCTTCCCTGGCTGTCTCTCTGGGCCTGGGGCCACGTGGCCTCTGACCGTCTCTCCCGCTGCTGCCCCGAGGCCGGCCGTCTCTGCGGGGCCCATCACGTGCACGGGGGTATAGTGAGAGCACAGGCGCTGTCCCCTGTGTCCCTGACACTGCGCCCTTCCCAGCGTCCTGCCCATTTTCTGCCCTTCCTGCTCGCTCCATTTTCTGCCCTATTCAAGATGCTAAGTCCATGCAAGGACTTTCCATTTCACCTGTTACGTGCTTCAGTTCCAAATCTCAGTTTGGTTCCTTTTTACTGTTGAAATGGCTCTGTTGGGAAGGGGGCCTCTGTGTCAGGATGTGGCCAAGTCGTCTGTCCCGCAGCCGCCTGCTTTCCAGGTTCCGGGAGGTTTCCACATTGCTTCCCCTTGGTGTTGCGTCTGACGGGGAACGGGCGTCAGAAGCTGCGTGTGCCCAAGCCACCATCCTTCCTGAGGACTTGAGGCCTGGCCTCTTGGTCGGATGATATCCTGACCGATTCTGCTGCATGTGTGCGTGTGCGTGGCATTCCACGTTCCAGGGGACGTCTTCTCCACGTTGGCGCAGGGGTGTCTGTCCGAGTCCTGGGCAAGCTCACATTTGTCACATGCAAGGACAGAGCTGCCCGACACCCGTGTGCTCACTAAAGCTCAGCTAGCCCATCTTTGTTCGTGAGCCACAACCCTGCATTTCACATGGGGGACGCGGCCTCCGGAGGCGCCTGCCGTCCTTTCGGACGGGGCCGCAGCATCTCCGCGGCAGGACCACTCGCAGCGTCCTCAGTGTGGACACAGAGCGGCTTCCACTGTATTGGACGCCCACACGCGCCGGTGCAGGGGAGCCGTGCTCCCGGGGAGCATGCTGCTGGTTCTGGGGACCAGGGAGAGCGCCCAGGGGTGAGGGTCTGGCCAGCCGGCCGGGGCAGGTGGGGACGGGTGGGGACCGACGCCTGGGGCCTCCGCCAGCCCGGAACCCGGCCCAGAGCCAGGAAGCAGATGCCCCAAAGTCGCACGATCGTTTGCTGGCTCCTAAGTCAACAGGATTCATGTTATCGACTTAAATACTCTCTCTAAAAGCCTTTTCTCGCACCATAAACTGGAACTGATTCTATAAATCACTTACAGCGCTTAAGTTGGCTCAAAATAATCAGATTCCTAAAAAGCTCATGGACGTTGGGAGAGGTCAGTGAGTGTCAGGGGAGAAGCGTCATTGCTGGTTTAGAGCACGTGTTTCTCCAGGAGGCCTGTGCTGGTTTCCCGGGACGGCCTGCACAGAGCCCCCCGCACAGAGCACCTGCAGAAGTCCGTCGGCTCGCCCGTCAGCGCGGCAGGGCCACGAGCGAGGGTCCGGTCCTTCCGGGGCGCTGGGAGAGAATCGCTCCGTCTCCCACACTCCGGGCCTTGGCTGGCCTGTGGCGGAGTCTCCCTGTGTCCTGGCTCCAGGCTCCCCCTCCTGGAAGGACCCCAGTCGTACTGGAGCAGGGCCGTCCTCGCGCCCTCCGGGTCTTGTTTTATTTATTTTTTTTATTTTTTATTTTTTAAGATTTTATTTATTCATTTGACACAGAGAAGATTACAAGTAGGCAGAGAGGCAGGCAGAGAGAGAGGAGAGAGGAGGAAGCAGGCTCCCTGCTGAGCAGAGAGCCCGATGTGGGCCTCGATCCCAGGACCCTGGGATCATGACCTGAGCCGAAGGCAGAGGCTTTAACCCACTGAGCCACCCAGGCGCCCTCCGGGTCTTGTTTTAGTCTGCTGTCCCTGGAGAGGCTCTGCAGATCCATTCGGAGGCACTGGAGTCGAACTTCATGGGAATGGGGGCCCCCTGCTGATCCCCTAATAACCCTAGGGCTCTGTGTTCTGAGCAGGGAATCTTAATTTTTCTAAGATTCTTTGGTAAAGAAACTGGTCTTTTATTTACTTTTCTGTGACTTCCATAAACGTTGCATTTATAGATTTAACTTAAAATTACAGATTTTAATTAAATTTACAGATTTTATGTTTCTTATTTTAATTGATAGATTTTAATTCAGAGGGTAAGTATGGACACATGCATACCTTCTGGCCCCGAGCTCGTGGCCCCAGAGCCTCGCCTCGCACCTGTTCCGTGCAGGGGCCCCGCTGCCCTGTGCTTTTCTCAGGGCGCCAGCAGCTGCAGGCAGCTCTGCCTCTCCGTGGACGGGGTCTCGTGCTCTGGTCTCCCTGGGCTGCCCAGGTCGTCCTTCTGTCCCCAACACCTCAGTAGCTGTGCTTCCAGCACACGTCTAACTATTTAAAAGAACCGTGTGGAAGTATGGGGTTCGGGCCCCCACTCTGAGTGCATGGACTTCCCGGTTCACAGTGAGCTCTGTGGTTTTTAGACTTTGGGTCTGAACTCCTTGCCGAGAAAACATTATAGGCAGTTCACGGCTGAGCCCCTAAAGTCCAGCTCGAGAGATTCTCGGGGAGGGTGCTGAAGCATTTACGCTCTTGTATGGCGGGGCCTGAACGCGGGCCGGTCCTGCGCTTGTTTGGGGAAGGCTCGGGACCTCAGGGTTGGCAGGGGTTGGCAGAAGAAGGGTGTGTGGTTAGAGGAAGTTTTTATTTGTTGTTGTTCCAACAAACTTCTGTAATGTGATATTGCCGCTCTGTCCTTCAGATGAATACTCATTTATTCAGTTTGCCTCCATGAAAAGATAATTGGTCTAAGGAATGAGCTGCAAAGTTTAATTCCTTAAATGTCTTACCGTCATGTTGGAACTGAGATGACACAGCGTAGTGACGATTGCATGTTACTCTGTATAAATGCATTTCTTGTTTTCTTTTGTTTTTGTTTTTTTTTCTTCACTCCCCCCAGGGATCTTCGCTTTAACAGAATCAGAGAGATCCAGCCTGGGGCATTCAGGAAGCTGAGAAACTTGAATACGTTGTAAGTCCAAACATTCTGTTGGGACCCAGTAGGAAGCAAGTATAGACATGATCACACCTTTCACCTTGGGGTCAGCCCTGATTATCTGTGATCAGGGGCATGGTGGGACGAGTGGACACGGGTCCCTAGAACAGAATGTGCACATTAAGATGTCAGGCCCGTGGACCCCGTGCTCAGCCGCCTGTCCTGTCTTGTCTGCCATCCGTGGACCTGTGTGGGTCCCTCATAAGTGGGTGTGACCCAGACCAATGGCCACGTGCTCCCTTTGTCTTCCTGTGAGTACCGCAGTCCCCGGCTAGGCCAGACCATTCCCCTGTGCTGTGAGTTCACAGGCCCCCTCGCTTCTCCTGGGGAGAAGGCGCCATCCAGTTGGGCACCCAGGCTCAGTCCCCGGGAGGGACAGGTGAAGGGAACGGTCACCCAGGCTCAGTCCCCGGGAGGGACAGGTGAAGAGAACGGTCACCCAGGCTCAGTCCCCGGGAGGGACAGGTGAAGGGAACGGTCACCCAGGCTCAGTCCCCGGGAGGGACAGGTGAAGGGAACGGTCACCCAGGCTCAGTCCCCGGGAGGGCCAGGTGAAGGGAACGGTCACCCAGGCTCAGTCCCCGGGAGGGACAGGTGAAGGGAATGGGCCTGACTGGCACCCATCTGCGGCTGACGTGGGCTGCCTTGGCAGGTGGATAGCTGCAGTGCCGGTCCGGGGGCGCCGGTTGAAATTCTTACCCAGACCTTCTCTCGTAGGCTTCTCAACAATAACGAGATCGAGAGCATACCCAGCGGGGCGTTCGAAGACCTGGAGAACTTAAAGTATCTGTAAGTGAGTCATCGCTCTTTTATCCCAGAAGCTCGTGTTTGTATGCCAACTGTTCAGTCATGGAGCTGACTTTTGTGCAGCTTAGAATTCATATAAATACATCCCTCTCAGGGTTTATTTTCAGAAGGGAACTGAATTTTTGGCTGGGATTTTTAATACGAGATTTTATCAGTGTGCAGCCCTATGTGATCCTCAGGGTGGGTGTCTTCAGCCGCAAGTAAGGTGGGGGGTAGGATTAAGAGCCGCAGCGCTGGAAGGTCGTGCGGGAGCAGGTGGCTCTCGGGAGCAGGTGGCTCGCAGGGGCGGTGTGTGGCCGGTGGGGGGGCCGTGAGGGAAGCATGGGTTTAAGCGGCCTCTCCGGCCATGGGCGAGGCGTGAGAGTGTCCCTTGTCTGCTCATTTCCCTGTCTTCCTCTAAGTGATTTCACAACTCTTCTTATTTTTAGGTAGTAAAACTGTAGTTTGCTTTTTAAAACTGATTTTAGTTAGTTTATTTATGAGCATTTAAAACATCAATTTCGTAGGTTAGAAGATGACCTCACGGGCAGGTGCTGGCTTACCACCTCTATGGGCACTTGCTTTAAGACTGGAAGCTGTTAGGGCGCCTGGGCGGCTCAGTGGGTTAAAGCCTCTGCTTTCGGCTCAGGTCATGATCTCAGGGTCCTGGGATGGAGGCCCACATCGGGCTCCCTGCTCAGCGGGGAGCCTGCTTCCCCCTCTCTCTCTCTGCCTGCCTCTCTGCCTGCTTGTGATCTCTCTCCCTCTGTGAAATAAATAAATAAAATNCCCCTCTGGAAAAAAAAAAAAAAAAATTTTAAAAAAAAAAAAAAAAAAAGACCGGAAGCCGTTAAGACAAACCTTCCAGTTGTTTTCCTGGGTGTAGATAAAAGTATGTGTCATGTGTTTTGAGCAAATTATTCTTACTTTTAAGACTTTGATGACCTTTTAAAGAGAACCATTTTAATAAGGGATTTAGATCAGGGGCTTTTTTTTGGAAATTTATGTCCTAAGTGAACCTGAACGTCTGTAAGTCACGTTGGATTTCTAGAGTAAAGTCACAGTGTTAGTGTTGCTGTGTATTTTGGAAACTGTTTGATTTCAGATGTCATTGGTTCTTAACCACGTGATCACACTGTGTTTATAGAAATATATATTCCTCAGTGAAGAGCATCGGAAGTGTTAGGTATAAATATTTCTCCATCACTTTTGGCATACTTTGTTAATTTTTACAATAGAGTAGGATAGACTAGAATAACATATGAAAATTATTAAGTCTCGTTGCTCATTTTTTAGAAATGAGGGAAAAAGCCTTTTACTTATTCTTGATTTTTTATTGAGACTTGTTTTTAAATTCTAAGTGCTGTAAAAGTTCCAGAAGAAAGGTTTTGGTTTCTTAGAATTAGGTTCAGTGAGCTGAGAGCCAGTCTCCTGCAGAGTGTGTGTGTGTGTGTGTGTGTGTATGTTAATTTTTTATTTTGTATTTGCTTTTGGCTTAAATTAAGAGCAACTTATTATTTAACCTGCAAACATATTTAGTGTTAAATAGTCTGGATACCTCGTTTTTCACTTAAAATGATTTTTTTTGGGCGCCTGGGTGGCTCAGGTCATGATCTCAGGGTCGTGGGATCGAGGCCCGCGTCGGGCTCCCTGCTCGGTGGGGAGCCTGCTTCCTCCTCTCTCTCTGCCTGCCTCTCCACCTACTTGTGATCTCTCTGTCTCTCTGTTAAATAAATAAATAAAATCTTAAAAAAAATGATTTTTTTGAAGTAATACTTCATAAGCCTCGCCTGCTGGCTGGCTCCCCTCGGAGGCACCTGCGCCCCAGCCTCACCACCGCCATATCCGCGATGCCCACCGGTGGAAGGCCCCTGGTCACTGGGGAGGGGCTGGGCAGTGGTCAGCAGGATAGAGAGGCGGGGCCCTGGTGAGACGGGGCCCCAGGGGCAGGGGCAGGAAGGGTCCGGCTTCCCCATCTGATCCCTGCCTCGGCGGGAGAGGGCACCCCCCTCGAGGAGGTGCTGTGTGCAGCTTCGATGTTTGAGAGCTCTTCTGAAGTTCATTGGGTATTTCTGCCTTTCTATTTAGTCTATGCTTTTAGACGTTGAGTGCTGGATATCTGCTGGAACCCTAGGGACATGTGGGAAGGCGTCGACCTTGCCCTTACCTGGTGTTTCCAAGGGTGCGATGAGGTTCTGGGAAGAGCCTCCCAGTCCAGTCCCGTCAGAGTGGACCCTGAGGGCGTGCCCTGTAGCACCCGTTACCGGAGGGTGAGCAGTGCCCGTTACTCCTAACAAGACAGGCTGCTCCCGTGTCCTCGGAGACACACCCCGCCCGTGTCGGCGGGGCTCAGCTGTCTCGTGCACTCCGTGGTCTCTGACGTGTGTGCGCAGAGACACTGTGCTGCTCGGCGGCCGCCCTGCTATCTCAGAGGACCGAGCCCGGACACCCTGGCGGGTCACACAGGAGCAGGAGTTCCCACCAGAGCTCCAGTCCCGGGGCCGGGCCACATTCTTCCAGCTTCCCAAAGGCTCACTTAGTCCCGGTGACCACACGCAGCTGCCCTCTGCGCGTCACACAGGCAGAGACTGAAACAGGGTGCTTGCTACCACGGTCACGACCACACAGCTAGCGGCTGCTGGCGGAGGACTCAGTCCCGCGTGCCCGGCACCACGCCGGCCTCTGCTGCGGGAACCGGGCCCTGGACCGGCGGGGTGGGGGGTGCTGCCTGTTGGCGCGGAGGCTCGTGGCTCTCCGTGGGGTCCCCTCAGCTGGGCAGCGCGAGGGAGAAGGGACAGCTGCGGAGCGGGGTGGCGGCAGTTAGAGACAGCGTAGCAGGGCCCTTGGGACAGGCCTGCCCGGATCACTGGGACGGTGTTTGGTGCAGCCGCACACGCCGTCTGGGAACAAAGCATCCGGGAGCAAGACAGAGCAGTCCTGTCGCTGCAGTGGGCGGGTGGACGCCCCGCTGGCCGGTGGCGCGGTACCCAGCGGCACCTGCCGACGTCACCCAGGGACTGGCATGGCGTTTGAGGTCATTGGCGGGGGAGAAGCGCCACGGGCACACGTCTCTGCCCTGACGCAGAGATCACGTCTGAGCCGCCACGACGTTGGTGGGCTTCACGAGATCTGCTTCTGCAGAGACGTGTGTGACAAAGGACGGTACCGACCACGCGTCACGTCCTCGGAACCGCGGTACTTGGGAGGGCCTCACCCATGCGGCTTTGCCCAGGAGTTGGCAGACGTCCTGGGACGCACCAGGCAGCACATCTGTGAGGGTCCACGGGCCACTCCAGCTCTGCCACGGCGGCTTGACGCTGCCACATGGTCCTGATTGGCCACAGACTAAGTCGGGCTCTGTCTGTATTATTTACGGACTCGGAAGTTCAGATTCCATTTAATTTTCCTGTGTCATGAACTGTTAGTCTTCTTTTGAAATTTTCAGCCAATTTAAAAAGGTAAAAACCATTTTTAGCTCACAGACCGTCTAAGAATAGGCAGCGGGTGAGTCTGTGATTCTTCTGACCTGTGCTCATTGCTTCCGTCCTGTAAGAGTGGGATTCTTCTGGGTGAGGACACGTTTAGGCTTTGCATCGTCTCTCCCCATATTGTTCCTGGGTATCTTAAAACACTCAGATCGTGGAACCTTACAACCAACCCCCATCATGTGTGTGGGGAGGAGGTTTGCTTTCCCTGAAGCTTTGAAGCAAGTGCACGGTCAGCCATTCACCAGCCACACTCCAGAACCTGGGACTTTCTGGAAGACAGGGTGGTGAGTGGACAAGCTCTCATTGGGAGACTTGCCTTGAGGAAGGGCTGGGAACCTCCGCCAGGGGAGCCACACCGACATGTGAATGTTTTGTTTGTATTCTAACCCAGTCATTAATTTAAAAACCCTCCCCACACGTCAGCGTAACTCTTCCTTCCGTCTGAAGTCGCGGCCTCTCGTGTGTGTGCTAATGCTTCCCTGTTTCTTGTTTCAGCTATCTGTACAAGAATGAGATCCAGGCAATTGACAGGCAAGCGTTTAAGGGACTTGCCTCTCTAGAACAACTGTAAGTGTCCCTCTCCTGCACTTGGCTGTCTGGGGTGTCACCCGCCGTCTGCCTCTTGTAGGGAAGATGAACTAAGTCTGCTCTTTGCACGATGCATGTCCGTACTAACGGGGACCTAGGGAACATGTGCATGCCAGCGGAACCGGCGGCGCCGTCTGGGCCTCTCCCCCCGCAGCGGACGGCAGCCCGGCCGAGCGTCCGTGAGACCGAGGCGCCCCCACCTCCACGGTGCTCCCGGTTTACAGCAGGGACAGACGTGCGGACGAGGAACGGTCTTCAGGGAGGGGTCTCGGGCAGGGGGGACGAGCAGTTGCTTTCATTGTTTCCTTTTGTGACTCTGCGCACATTCGGCTTACTTCTTGCCTTTATGTTATTATTCTGGAGGAAATGAACTTTTTTCATGTGTTTCTAATTAGTGTACATTGGATGTTGTTTCTCGGGCGGCAGATGAAGTCAGCATGTTGATTTTTGAGTGGAATTCCTGGTGAGAGGAGTTTTCTCTGGTTGGTTTGGACTGAGGTGGTTCCGAGGCGTCCCAGACGGCCGCAGGGTTCTGGGCCTGGGGCCGGACAGGGCCGTTGGCTGTGACATGGCCTGACGTCCTTCCGTAGCAGCCTCGTGAGTCTGCGCATCTCCTCTGCTCACCGGGCCCGGGAGCGTCTCTGGAGACGCCGCGGCAGGGCTGGGGCAGGGGGTCCCCCCTGAAACACAGATGATGCGCGTGGGTCTCAGGGGCCTTTATTCCAGTGTGATCTGCTCTGCTGGGTTTACTGTGCGTCGCATGCAGTAGGACTGGGAAGCCGTTGTATGTCAGGCAAGTATGGTCTCCGCTTCGGAGAGGAGGGAACGAAAGCAGAGGGCTGTGGAAGTGTCTGGAAAACATCCAGGTGGACGGAGAGTCTATGAAGGATGGCGTTCTTGTGTCTGACGCGTTCTCCTCGGCTGGGGGCCGGAAGATCATTATAGCCAACACCCTGGAAGCCAGGTCTGATTTAAACATGCCGAAAAATTAGAACCCCGTGGTGCTCGCCCTGATGAGGGATGAGTCGGGTGATCTTTAAGGAGGAAAGAGGCAGCACGTGGGGAGAAGCAAGGCTCTGTGGCACCAGGAGCGTGGAGCAGGGTGTCTGACTGACCGTCCTGGAGACGGCGGATCCTGGGTCAGGAAGCCGTCACAGGCCCCGGCTTCGGCAGGGAGGGTCTGTGCCACTGAGACGTGGCTCTCCTTCTGTGGGTGTCGGCAAGTGTCTGACGGGACTTGGAGACACTTAGGACCAGGTCCCCGCCCGCCGGAGAGTGCTGTGCGAGATGAGGCTGTTCCTGTGGGTGTGTGCTGTGTTAGGGTCTGGGGGGCTGGCTCCTGCCAGGGCTCCCCCCTCCCCATGCCAGGAGCCCCTTTAATCCTCTGGAGGCAAGTCCGAGGCTGCTGGGCATCTGCGGAGCCTGGGCTCCTGGGAGACCCTCCTCATCCTGTGTGCTGAACACGTGTGACCAGAGTCAGTGCAGATTGGGGTTGGTGCCCGTGGCCACCTTGGGGCAGTGGGAGAGCGGGAGCACCCTGGCTGCCTGGAGCTGAGGGCTCATCCCTGTCTCTGTGGGCCGCAGGAACAAGCCACAGTGAATCAGGACAGGCAGGTCCTCCCTCCTCCCTGGACGCCTCCCCAGCACCCCACCTGCCTGCTAACAGGGGGGTCTCCTTCAGGCTTCTGCCGTGACAGCTGCTGACTGCATTTTTCCTTGTTCGGGCTCCCGTACACCCTGCTCACGGGCTTCCCCCACTGGAGTGGAGGGTGACGGGCAGGGACCTGTCTGTGGGAGGTGTGGGAGGCCGATGGGGCTCTAACCTGAGCTCTGTGGGCTCTGCAGCTGCGTCTGCGACCTCCCAGACTCGGGGTCCCTGGGGCACCCTCCCGGGGGGCTGGGCCAGGGAGAGACAGACAGGCAAGGAAGGGCAACTGAACTCAGGTGACCTTGAAGTTACAGTAATTGAAACGTTAGTGAAGGTCTAATGGACCTGGGGTGCGTTTCGAGAACGCTTTCTCCCCGGTGTTTGGGTTCGTGATGAAACCCGTAACCGCTTGTGTCTGTCCCTGTCACTCTGCTGGGCCCCAGGTGAGCAAGCCGTGGAGGGCGGACGCCTCTCTTCTCTGCGTGTGTGTGTGGGGGGCTCGGGGTAGAAGCACCTTGTCACAAGGCTGCATCCGAACCTGTGTCCACTGTTTCACTTAAGGGGAAAAACACCGATGTTCACAGTGAGAAACGCAGTCTTTAGGAAAATGAGAAGAAATTAGTTGTTCTGAAAAATGTGTAGTAAAGTATGGAAAGCAAGGAGACTCAGCAGAAGAGTAAATGCTGAATATTCATGTAATATGAGGAAACACGTGATCTTACTCTATTATTTCCATAGTTGACCGTATGATCAGTCTGAAAGTCAAGTGTAAGTTCACCCCCCCCCCAAATTCACAGAGAGGTTAGAAGATTGAAGGTGTCCCTGTACTTACATATGTGCTGTAGGGAAGGGTACGTGGACTTTTTCCTGCAAAGTCCCACATACTGCACAGAGGTCACGGCCACGCAGTCAGATCCTGGGTGTGGACAGGCCTCGATCAGAGTCACTGACAGCCCATCAGTCATACAGCCTGTGCCTAGTTTTAATTGTATTTAATCTTATGATTCGATGATCTCATTTTTTTTCTCACACATTGTAGGAAATCGAGAGTTACTGACATACAAATTTGAAAGGACTTAGGAAACATTTTTTTGAGTAGGAAATCTAGATCTGCAAAAAGTAAAACTGTTTAAAATCTGTTTCTCTCTCTCTCTTTTTTTTTTTTTACACTTGTCTAGATATCTGCACTTTAATCAGATAGAAACTCTGGACCCAGAGTCATTCCAACATTTGCCGAAGCTGGAAAGGCTGTAAGTTGCATTTCCTCTGCCCACCCGTGTCCGCCCGCGGTCCTGGGCCATCACTCTGTCCAGGTTCTGCGGGAGGGTGGAGGCCACTGTCTGTTCAGGCCTCCGAGAACTGGCTGTGCAGTGTCCCTGCTGCTTGTCTCACAGCTCAGAGGCAGGACTGACAATTGTCTTTCTTTGGGAATGGTGATAAAATAGAAAAAAAAAAAAAAAAAACTAATTCTTTTCTGGGCTAAATAAAATCGTCAGATTCATTTGTACAAAATAATGCAGTTTTTGAGTTATTTTTTAAAAGCTAATTTATTGGACCGTTGATAGTCTTTTCTACACATGGAAGAAGCATTTTAAAAAGTTGGTCTGTCATATTGTCTCTTTCAACAGATTTTTACATAACAACCGAATCACACATTTGGTTCCAGGAACATTCGATCACTTAGAATCCATGAAAAGACTGTGAGTATGTGTTCATGCAGCCCCATGTCCCTGTGGCTGTGACCGGTCCTGTGCTTGGCTGCGGGGCGTGCGTCCCTCTCAGGAAAGGGCTGGAGGCCCTGAACCCTTGGGCGCAGCGGGGAGTCCTGGCAGCTCGGGCCTGTGCCAGCAGATTGGCCCTTTCATAGGCAGGCAGGACATTTTTAAAATTAGTTTTAAATTTTTCAGATTAATTTTTAATCCCATATGCAGTAGTAGTGGTGGGAGTAAGAGCCCCTGAGAAGGTCTCCATCCTGTTCCCTGTAGTAAGCGTCCCACAGCTAGACATTAAACACGCCGCTCTCCCAATTTCTCAAGGCCTCTAAAAATACTGTTTCTTAAACGGACTGCTTCACTTTCATGAACGAAGGTGTGTGAGTGCCGCTTGCCGGACGCCTTCCCGTGCTTTGCCCCGTGGCCGCGGGGCTGCTGTGTGGCTGGCGCTCCGTCGCTGACGGTGTGTGAGGAGCTCCACGTCAGGAAGCGGAAAATCGGGCTGGGGAGCGTATGTCCAGCGCAGAGTACAGGAAGAAAGACAGCTTTCCTGGCTGTTCAGGACTCCTTCTGGATAAAGGCGTCTGTAGCTGCGCTAAAAATGGCACTGTGGGACAGACAAGAGAAGCACTTCCATGTTTGGGAGATAAGAAAGTGCCAGAAAGAAGGAGCTCAGGGCAGCCAAGTGGGGCCCATGCGTGGGGAGCTGGCCGACGTGGCTCCCTTTCCACCCTTCCCCCGTGACGGATGCCGGCCTCCGGCCTGGACACCGCTTCGTGTCCCGTGTGCTGCAGGCCCCGCTGTGGCTCATGGGCCCGGGCCGTGCGTGGTGGGCCGGAGCTGCCGGACCCGCCGGACCCCACATCTTGCGCTCGTCCCCCCGCCAGGCGACTGGACTCCAATGCGCTGCACTGTGACTGTGAGATCCTGTGGCTGGCGGACCTGCTGAAAACCTACGCCCAGTCGGGGAACGCACAGGCGGCCGCCACCTGTGAATATCCGCGGCGAGTCCAGGGACGCTCCGTGGCCACCATCACCCCGGAAGAGCTGGACTGTGGTGAGTGAGCCTGACAGGGGGAGACGCCCGGGCCCAGCATTGGTGTCTGGAGGGCACGGTCCGCGCAGGGCCCTGTCTGTCTTCCGTGTCGGTGTCCCCAGAGTGCGTCTCCACATCCGTACTCCTTACCTGTCCTTCCGTAGACCTGTGTGCTTGGCCGTGCACGCGGCTGCCGCAGTGGTGCTTGGTGTCAGGGGCCCTGTGCCACATGAGCCTGTCCTGCTGCCGGGCAAGGCAGGCCTCCAGCTGCACGTGAGCAGGGGTAGTGGGCTGTGGGCACCTTGGGGACAGGGCTGAGTGCTCGGCTGCCCCAGCCCAGCGGTGTCCCCTGGACCAGCCCTGGTGTCCTAGTCTGGTGTCAGCTCCCTTACCCGGAGCACAAGCTGTCCTGGCTCCCACTCACCAGCCGACTCTGACTTTACCCATTGGGCCAGGCTCGGGCACCTCAGGTGTACCATCTGCCTCCCCAGCCCTGTGGTCGCAGAGACCGTGGACGCCGAGCAACTGCCAGTTAGCAGACTGGAGCAGGGGGCCGCTTCTCCACCCAGGGCCCTGGGAGGGGGCGGAGGGGGGCACGAGGGACAAAGGCTCTGCTGGCCTGCCCTGCATGGGACAGCTTCTTGCTCTCAGGGCTTCTGTAGCTAAAAAGCATTATTTCCTGTTTTACTCACCAAATCCGATTTATCCTGGAGTGCGTTGTGCTCACAGGTCCTTCGCCCTCTGGGAGGGTGAGCACGGCCGCTGGGGCCTTCTGGGTGCTCCTCATCACCCAGGCTCTTCAAGGCAGACCTGAGGGTCGGGAAATGCCGGGGAAGGACTCAGCCCATCTTGGCAGAGAATTCTGTCTCTCCTTCTTGTGGGAGCATTTGTGGTTGGGGTAGATGTTCGCTTGGGATTTTCTCTGGAACGTGAGGGATTTGGCTTGGGTTCTTGTTTACTTTTACGGGATGGTTTAAGACCCAGAGATCTCCGTTTCCTTCTTGGCACAGAAAGGCCCCGGATCACATCGGAGCCCCAGGACGCCGACGTCACCTCAGGGAACACTGTGTTCTTCACTTGCAGAGCGGAAGGCAACCCCAAGCCCGAGATCATCTGGCTTCGAAACAAGTAAATCGGGGTCTGGCCAGGCCGCCTGGGGTTCGCTGTCCTCCAGATGTCCTATGGGCTCTGCCGTGCACGGCCCGCCCCATCACCTATGGGTGTCCCCTGACTCTTTTGTCCTTTGCTGTGGAGGGAAAGGTCTAAAGGAGAAACTTTTCTAGTGTAAGCTGGGGGTGGGGGCACATGGCTCCCCCTGCCGGGGGTGAGGGGTGGGAGCGAATTTTGGTTCTTAACCCACCCACATTCTATGGCCGGAAACTGGCGAGTCTGGTCACTGGGGCTCCACAGCTGGAACACTGAGACCAGTCCCCCTGACTAAGGAGGGGTCCCTCCTGCTGGGGACAGTGTCTTCAGGGACGCCCACCACGCAAACACTTACACACTTAGTTCCTTGTGCCTCCGGTTAGCCTCAGGAAACAGGGGTCTCCCCATCCATGCACAAGCAGTTTGGGTGTGTGGGGCAGAGCTGTAGGAGGGTGCTCCGGGGGCCAGCCCACCGAGGGCCCCACATTAGCAAGGACACTCTCAGGCATACGGTGAGAACCAACTCACCACGAAAGCCCCTTGTTGTGGCTCCTGTGCCCATCCTCACGGGGACATGGACACGCCCTTCCTTGCTTGTCAGTGGATCTCGGCTCTCTGTCCGGTCATGACCGGGTGAGGAGGATGGTCCGGAGACAGGAGCCCAGACGCCCCCTGAGCCATCACCCCGCCTGGTGCTGGGCGGGTGAGTCCAGCAAGTGCTCGCTGAGAAGAGGAACAGGGAGCTTGGCATCCAGCCGTCAGGTGCAGGAGGGGAGGACGCCTTCCTGCCCGTGTTTGTGGCCATGACCTGGGGCCAGCGCTGCGCGGGGGCATGACCAGTGCTGTCCCGGCCTTCAGATAACCTGTTACCTTGGTTGACTCTGGACTTGCTGAGATTTAAAATCCAGAGTTAACATAGGAGGGATAAGTGCATATTTGATGTCAGAAAAGGATCGAGTTGCGGAGTCCTTTATATTTGCTGTCATAAATAGTTGGTACCAGAAGTTAAAATGTCATAGCCAAATGTGGCAGAGTGAGAGTCCATAAGCTCTAGGGCTGAAGTCTGGTGCCGGGCTTTCCCTCCACCTGCTAACCCCTCCCCTGTGGGCCTGCCTCCCCTGCTGCTCAGCCTCCCCTGCTGCTCAGCCTCCCCTGTGGGCCTGCCTCACCTGTGGGCCTGCCCCTTTATCTTGAATGAATTGGCCAGAGACCAAGGAAAATGTTTCCTCTGAATTTTTCCCACTGTGTTCCTTTTTTCCATTTGGGAAGAGAACTACTTTATAACTTTAAAATATGATAGATTGAACATATGAATAATAAAGTAAGTCGATGAATGAGGGATGTGGTCGGTCAGCACCTTTTCTAGAAATACCGATTAAGTGGGAACCTGTGAGGTAGGACAGTTTCCTGGACGGGCTGGGTGTGGTGTTCTTCCACCCCCAGGTGCCAGGGGCTGAGGGTCTCTTCCTGTGTGGATCAGCTGGGTCCTTGTGCTACAAGAACCTGAGTACCAGACTTCTGTCTTTGTAGTAACGAGCTGAGCATGAAGACAGATTCCCGCCTCAACTTGCTGGACGACGGGACCCTGATGATCCAAAACACACAGGAGACGGACCAGGGAATTTACCAGTGCATGGCCAAAAACGTGGCCGGGCAGGTGAAGACACAGGAGGTCACCCTCAGGTACTTTGGTTCTCCAGGTACGTGCAGAGAACGGCACCAGGCTCCTCCAGAACGGCCCTTGCTCTCTGTGCCTAGCCGGGTGGGGGGGGGAGGCGTGGGGGGATGTGGGCAGGGTGTGGGTGGCACCCGGGTGCGCTAAGTCCACAGCCAAGTGCCCTCAGCTGCAGCCTTGCAAGCGTGGTCCGAGGTGCCCCTCAAGCTTTGTTCTACTTTTGAGAAAAACACAGACTTTTTTTTTTTTTTAAGATTTTATTTATTTATTTGACAGATCACAAGTAGGCAGAGAGGCAGGCAGAGAGAGAGAGAGGAGGAAGCAGCCTCCCCGCTGAGCAGGGAGCCCGATTCGGGGCTCAATCACAAGACCCTGAGATCATGACCTGAGCCAAAAGCAGAGGCCTTAACCCACTGAGCCACCCAGGTGCCCCCAAACTGACATTTTCTTAAAGGAGTCTGTTTGTATTTGTTGCTGTGAGCAGTGTGCAGATTTGCACGTTCTGCTTCTTACCTGGGACTGTTTATTCTGCCTTTTCTGAGTTCCGAGGCTTCCTTTGGAATAATTATCGTCCTTCTATTTCCCACTGTCGGTTTGGAAGTCATGCAGTGTCCTCTGTGTCGCTGGTTGGCCTGCAGCGTCTTAGGCGCATTCTTAAATTATCAGAGGCCCAAGTTCTGCCTTCCGCTGTTTCCAAAGTAGGCTGAGTGCCGTGTTTCAGCGTAGGAAACATTCTCATTTTGCACCTGGCCATAACGTCTTTCCCACTTCCAAATCCTGTCCTTCCTTTCTGTGGCTCTGCCGGTCCCGCTGGGGCCGTGTCCTTCCCGCGCAGTGGAGTGGGAGTCAGGCTGCATCACCACGCAAGGACCTGCTCTTGGGTGACAAAGCCTGGAGTGAGATAATTTCTCCCTCCCACTGATTTTGGCTGCGTGTCATGAGGGGCAGCTCGGGGGTCAGGGGGATCGGAGCTTCCTGGGTGGCGCCGTGTGGGGCTGGCCCCATGTTACCTGTCCTGATGACACTTTGCACTTGTTGGCTTGAGCGCATGCCCTCCTGGTGGGCTCTGACATTGGGGTTCTTGTCCCTGCAAGTGGCCTCATGCTGCCCCGCCTGCCGTGCTCCAGAAATGTCAGCACTAGGATCACTTCTGGGTTTCCGTCCTCTGCTGTTCTTTCGATACGCGGGTCACGGAGCCTCAACGTTAACCAGCACGAAAGACGCAGAAACGTGTCTTCCCTGATTCTTTCCTCCGCAGGCCCCCAAGTGCAGCCGGTGTCTCCTTCTTCGTCCCTGCCTAGCTGTCTTCAGGGCAGCCAGCCTCCCACACGCTTTCCCCTCAGCACCACGTGGGCTTCGTTGCCTGTGGAAACGTGGCCTGTGTAACCGGTTTGGTAGCAGGAACACTGGGGGGCTCCCCAGGCCTGTGGCTGCTGCAGTTCCCTTTACCCGGGACCTCTCGGGCCTGTCATCTTTGGAAATCAGAAATCTGGGAAGTTTCCATAGGGCCTCGTGCCGCACGGTAGCCGAGCCACCTGCAACTGCCACGGGGCCTGGGTGCCACCCTGGAGTCAGCGTGGTCCCACAGCCAACTGTGCCAACAGTCAGGACTGCCAACGCCGCGGGCCAGGGCAGGTTTCACAAATACAGGATGAGAAAAGTATTCCATTTCGGGAGCATTTCTGGGTTCCGGAATGGGGGAGAAGGGTGTTGGCCTCAATACACATCACAGGAATCTTCTAAAAACTTCCCTTCTGGGTAGATATATACCGCTTTTTATGTTTGTAAGCTCCTAGCAGAGTAACTCCTGGGTGCAACGGTGCAAGGACCGCACAGGTTCTGACATGCGTGGACGCTCCAGCCCGCAGTGGGGGGACCCGGTGGTTCTGACGCTCCAGCCCACAGTGGGAGGGACCCAGTGGTTCTGACGTGCGTGGGTGCTCCAGCCCGCAGTGGGGGGACCCGGTGGTTCTGTTGTGCGTGGACACTCCACCCCGCGGGGGGATTACAGCCAAGGACACCAGCAGTGAGTGAGTTTTGTTGTGCACGGACTCCCTCACCAAATGCATTATAAGGGCGTAGATTTTTCCGGATTCTCAGCTAAGAAGTACTGTTTCAGTGTAGCTTTAACACATGTTAAAGCTCAGAAACCGGCTGCTGTACGTATTCTGAGTCTAGTGGAGAAGTTGTTGAAGGCGAGGAGGAGCCTCTAGCTGGTCTGACCACTGACCCAGTGTCCACAGCGCCCACAGAAGCGGGGTCCCCCCAGTGCTCAGGCCGTGCTGAGGGCGGCGGGGGCCGGCTAGGAGGCGCCGACTGCCCTGCCACTCGCTCACCCTCCCTGCCTGCACGTTTTCCAACACCGGAGAGAATTCTGATTCAATCCTGTTTGCTTTACTCACTTTAAGGACCGCAGACGGAAGGAAGAGAATGACCCAAGCAAAATGCCGTGGCTATCCTGGAGGAAATTAATGCAGAACTTATGTTTCGTTGTGACAGCTCGACCCGCTTTTGTAATCCAGCCACAGAACACGGAGGTGCTGGTCGGGGAGAGTGTTACCCTGGAGTGCAGTGCCACGGGCCACCCTCTGCCGCAGATCACCTGGACCAAAGGGGACCGCACGCCCCTGCCGGAGGACCCTCGCGTGAGCATCACCCCGTCTGGTGGCCTCTACATACAGAACGTCCTGCAGGACGACAGCGGGGAGTACACCTGCTTCGCATCCAACAGCGTGGAGAGCATCCACGCCACGGCTCTGATCATCGTCCAGGGTGGGTCAGGGCGCCCCTCTGTGCACACTCAGACCCTCGCCAGGCAGCCCTCCCTGCGAAGACCTGGGCCCGCCCGCCATCCCCACCCTGCGGAGACCCCGGCCTGCCCGCCGTCTCCACCCTGTGGAGACCCCAGCCCGCCCACCATTTCCACCCTGCACAGGCAACTTGCTTTATTTTACTCACAAGCTTCCCACATCTCACTACTTCTCTCTGACCTGGTGATAGGTTTGTTTTCTGAGTGGAAGCTTCGGGAGGCTTGTGTTTCGAGGGCTTTATTTCTGGCTGTGATATCGGTGGCCCTGAGGGCTCCTGGCCTGTGGACACTGTAGGCAGACACGGGAGTGTGTGTAGGTCTGCGGCCGGGCAGGCGTGTGTGCCTTACATCAGGGAGCCTGGCCTTCATCTCACAGCTTCCCCAACATCTGCTCTTGGGCGCAGGATGCTGAGAGGACCCATAGTGTGAAGACCTTGGCTGTGTGTTTCCAAATGTCCCAGCCGACTGGGTAGTGAGTTTCTTAGTTCAGAAATAAGTTGAAAAGTGGGGCCTTTTTGGTGTGGAGGCGCCAAGACAAGCAGGTGCGAACTACGGAGAAATCTGTTTTCCGCTACTTCTCTGGTGGGGAAGCCACCTCATGAGCCGTCTGTTGGGAGTCCATGCTGCTGGCTGGCTCTTTGCACACGTGAGCACGCAGTCCTGTCGTCTGGTCGTTCCGTCTGTACAGATGGAAGCGATCTGGATTTGGGGCTGTGTGACTCTTCACCCCGTAGCAGTGAAGCAGCTCCTGTCGCCACACAGCTGTGTTACATGACACGTGACCACTTCCAGGTGCTGACTGAGGTCTTATAGCCAGAGGGACCTTGGGGTCCCCTAATGGCCGGGAGCCGAAGCAGGTCACTGTGCAACCTCCGTGCGGTGCAGCCCGCGGCTGCGTGGAGTTAGCAGAGGGCCTGCCAGGGTGCTGGGGAAACTCTGCTGTTTGACACACTTTCTGCTGTCATGCCCTTCCCTGCCTGGCGTCCCCCTTCCCACACACCCTTCCTGGCGGCGCGGCCGGAGGCGTATCTGGCTTTTTGGTGCAATGACACCTACAGGGAGCGCTAACACTGAGGCTGGCTTGAAGCATTTTGACCCAGAACTGTCTTTGAAATGTTGTTTCCAATATTCTTTTTTTCTGGAAGCTCTTCCCCAGTTCACCGTGACGCCTGCAGACAGAGCTGTTATCGAAGGTCAGACAGTCGATTTCCAGTGTGAGGCCAAGGGCTACCCGCAGCCGGTCATTGCGTGGACAAAAGGAGGTAAGAGCCGGCTGGGCAGCTGCTGGAACGCGCTCCACACTCGAGAGGCGAGTCTGTCTGCCCTCTGCCCAGGCCCCACCCCCCGGAAGCCAGGGGTGGGGATGGTCTGCATCTGTGTTGGGGCTGCAGGCCTCGCCCATGGCTACGGGACAGGACACGTAGAGAAACTGTCCTTCCTGAGGGTACGGGTGGCCTTCTGCCTCCTGGCTTCCTCTCCTCCCAGATGGTCCCTGGCTTGCCTTTAAGGTGCTTTTTTTTTTTTTTTTAAGATTATTTATTTATTTGATAGAGATTACAAGTAGGCAGAGAGGCAGGCAGAGACAGAGGGGGAAGCAGGCTCTCCACTGAGCAGAGAGCCCGATGCGGGGCTTGATCCCAGGACCCTGAGATCATGACCTGAGCCGAAGGCAGAGGCTTTAACCCGCTGAGCCCCCCAGGCACCACCTTTAATGTGCTTTAATTAGAATCTTGATGCAATTTCATAGCAGGTAGGATAGAACTTTCTGGAAACTGTCATAGCATGTGTTTAAAGCTTAGTGTCAGTTTATTCTCTGGTGCTGTCATGCCCTCTGTCCGAGGTCAGACGGTTGATCACATTGATTCTTTGGGGGTGACCCCCCCCCCCAGTTCTGCTCCATCTGGTGAACTCCTGGCCAGATGACTTGATGAAGACAGACTTCAGGTTGCTGGTGGCCTGGCTGGGAAGATGGAGGAGAAGGGAGGGGAGGTGGCCTCAGGGCTCTGTCCTGGAGTTGACCTTGAGGACCTGCTGAGGGTCCCTGTCTTAAGCCAGAGGGCAGCTTCCTGCTTTCATCCCCTGACAAGCGAAGGCTGGGTAGGCGTGTAACCACCTGTCACCGGGACCTCTGCGTCCCTGGGCAGGTAAGGGCCTTGTGCTAGCACCTTACTGGGGTGTCCTGCGCTTTTGAGTAACCACCCCCTCCCCAGTGCCCCCCCACCCCCCCGTCTCAGTGTCTGCGTTTCTCTCTTATCTGCTTCTCCACTTCTGGGGGTTTTCTCAGAGGCAGGCGGCTCTGTCTGTCCCTGATCTGGCTGCACCTAGCTTGGGTGCAATGTCACTCGGGAGGTGCTGACCTGCCTGGGGTGAATGGGGCAGAGACTGGTCTGTCCCACCGTTCCGTGTGCTCCAAGAAGGCTCAACCGAACCTTCCCGAGTCCCGCTCTGACCCTGCCATGCGGTGTCTGAGTGGCCCGCTGTGTATCCGTGCCCTTCAGGGAGCCCGCTGTCGGTGGACCGGCGCCACCTCGTGCTCTCGTCGGGGACGCTCCGGATCTCGGCCATCGCGCTCCATGACCAGGGCCAGTATGAGTGCCAGGCTGTCAACATCATCGGCTCCCAGAGGGCCGTGGCCCACCTGACCGTGCAGCCCAGAGGTACGTACTGGCCCCCCTGGCAGACGGGCTGCTCTGTGCAGAGCTCCTGCGGGGGAGGCGGGCCTGCTGCAGCCCCCGCTCCCAGCTCACGGCAGGAGCTGGTGAGGGCTTGCGTCTGTTCCCCCGACACAGCTCCTCGGGGACGGGGCAGGCCACCGGCACACTCTCCCCTTCCATCTGGCCCCTGTGCTTGTGCGGACAGAGCTGGGAGGCTGAGGGAGGGCCTGTTGCCAGCTGAGAGTGCCCTCCCCCTGCTCTGGCTGAGGACAAGGGGCCTGTGCTCCTAGGACGCTGTTCGGACAAATGGTGAGTGTCCCGGCTTCTCCGCCTTTGTTAGCTGGGTGTTCCTTGCCTTGCAGTCACGCCGGTGTTTGCCAGCATTCCGAGCGACATGACGGTGGAGGTGGGCACCAACGTGCAGCTCCCCTGCAGCTCCCAGGGCGAGCCCGAGCCCGCCATCACCTGGAACAAGGTACCGCCTGGCACGGGCCGGGGCCTGGGTGTGGCAGCTGCCCCTGCTTGCAGCTTCTCTACACCATCCTTAGAAAGAGAAAACTTCCTGACCCGAGCCAGCCCGAGTTTAAGGGTACTGTGGGAGCCTCACTAACAAAACCAGGAGGAAACAAACACCACGTTCTCGTTCTCATATTCTTCTCCGTGCAAAGAAAACTCTGATTAGATCCATGGCCCCGCCATCAATAGAGGAGGTTTTTGTTCTTATTCCGTCTTTCTGGGTGATTTTGGGAAGTACAGTACAAAACTGGATCCTGGTGTTTACCAATTACAAACGAGGGTTTTGATAGGCCATCCCCCTGGAGGACAGGGTGGCCACAGGCAGGGGGCCCTCACAGGGAGGTTTGAGTTCTGGGGGACACCCTGGGCCTCTCCCACGTCCCCCCACTGCCTGCCTGCTCTCACCTGCCCTCCAGGACTACGCGTGGCCGTTTCACTCTCCCGATGGGCTTGTTCTTACCCTTCCTTGGCCGGGCCTGTCGCCTGCCCTTCTCAGGTGTGGCTCGGGTGTCCTGTGTCCCAGAGGACCTTGCCCAGGCCCTTCTCTGTCACTGGAGGCCCACAGGCTGTGCCATCCCCAGGGTCGTGCGCACCCCACGGACGTTTCCTTTTGTGGGCCCCCAACCCCTGATTCTCTAGAACCCAAGGGACTCCATCCCTGTCTTAATGTTTTCTGGATCTTTCACAAGAGTTAAGGAAAGTTCTTCTCAGCAAATTGGACTGGATCTCCTTTTCTCTCCAGTTCTGGAGACATCTGCGTGTAGCCTGTGCGCCTTGTGCCCTGTGAGGTCCCGACAGTGGTCTCTCCACCCTGAGTAAAACCACTTCTCCTTCTCAGTCTCATTCTTTGCATTGTTCCTGTTCTGCTTTGCTCCAGGATGGGGTTCAGGTGACGGAAAGCGGGAAATTTCATACTAGCCCCGAGGGGTCCCTGACCATCCACGATGTCGGGCCCGCGGACGCGGGCCGCTATGAGTGCGTGGCCCGGAACACCATCGGCCAGGCGTCCGTGAGCATGGTGCTCAGCGTGAGCGGTGAGTCCCATGGCCAGCGCGGACCGTCCCCGGCGTGGGGCTCGCAGGCAGGAGGGAGGGGTCGGGGCCGGCGCCGGCAGGCTCTCCACTGTTACCGACGGCAGTGCGTCCCTGGCTGGTGGGGGCACGTCACACTGGCAGCCGCCCCGAGGCTGCAGGCGGCCGGGGTCGCGCCTGTGGCCCAGGCTGTCCTTGGGCGGGTGTAGCGGCCAGCGTGGCGGTCGTCCAAACCCTCTCGGGTCCAGCCTCCTGTAGTCAGAACCCCCCATCTGGCAAGAGTGCGTGTGCCGCTGGCACTTGGAGCAAGTGGCGCCTGGTGCCCCGCCCACTGTCGTTTTGGATGGGCGCGTGGCTTCCCGGGATGAGGGTCTCTAACGAGGGACAGCCCCCTGCCCTGGACCTGCCAAGTCACGCCCGTCCTGCCTCTACGTCTGCCCTCCCGCCCGTCTCCTTCGCCTGGCCGACCGCGCATGGCCACCATCTTCTGTGACGTGTCACTAGGGCTTCCTGGTGCCGTGGCGTGGGGGTGCAGCCCGCAGCCTTAGATTGGACCCCCGCCCGCGTCCCACTGCGCCCCACTCACGTCCCGTCCAGCTTCCCCTGCGCCTCGCTGCGCAGCCCGTCCTGCGTGTCACGGCCCTTCACTTGCGTCTGCGGTTCGGCCTTTCCCACCACAGCTCACCCTCCTGCCTTCTCCGAAGGCTGTGAGCACCCCAGGGGGAACGGGGTCCGCTTGGTCTGGTCTGCGCCCAGCACCCCCAGTGCCGGAAGCCTGTAGGCGCCCGCCAGGTGTGAACCGTAAAGGGGAAACTGGGAGCTTGCTTTAGGGTTTTTTTTTTTTTAGGGAAAAATGTTATTTTCCCATTGTATGTGGTGTGTGAAATGGATGTGAAATTCAGTTGGTGAATTCTATGATTTTTTTGTTTTTTAAATGACAAATTTTGGTACCTGAAAATAATGTTATTTCGATGTGAATTAGTTACCTGTGAGATTAAAAATCATGTCCTGTCTATAATCCTGCCTCCCAGAAATAACTGTTATTAACATTTTGGTCAATTTTCTTTGAAGATAGGTAGATGTTTTCAAATTATTTTTGTGATCGTTGTTTAGAAAACAACAAATGCAAGTAATCTGTAATAATGCAATGTTGGAGTCATAAAATTGTGTAAAATGATTTGATTCATTTGCCACTTGGCATAAAAATATTAGGTTCCAAAAACGAGCACATTTGTCTCTGTTTGAGACGCACTGAGGTGGGGTCGTGCCTGGGGACAGGCTGTTGGGCCATGTTTCGGACGTGTGGAGCGGCCCGCTGACAGTGGTGACCGGGCTGGGTTTGCGGAGCTTGTAAGGACCTCTGCACCAGGCTCTGTGCAGGGCTGCCACCCGCCAGCAGGCAGAGCTGGGCGTCAGGCGCTATCAGGGGCCCAAGGGGTGAGTCTGGCGGTGCCTTCCGGCTCAGGTTGTTTTCAGTTGTGTCAGATTCTGTGGAAGTGCAGAGTATTTTGTTGAAGGAAGAAAGTACCATTTACTTGACAAGCTGCGTGTCCTTGGTGACGTGGGCACCCGCTGTTTCCGAGGACAAGCGTAGGTTGATTGGGTTAGCGTTATTTTATTTTAGCAAACTCTGGTATTCAGTGAGAAGAAAGGAGAAGAGGGAAGTAGAAAGTGAGGAACAGGGGGCTCCGTCGGTGAAGCGTCTGCCTGCAGCTCAGGTCATGTGATCCCAGGGTCCTGGGGTCAATCCCAGGGTCCAGCTTCCTGCTCAGCGGGGCGTCTGCTTCTCTTTCTCTCTCTGCCCTCCCCCTGCTTGGGCGCGGGCGCGTGCTCTCTCTCAAATAATTAAGTCTTTTTTTTTTTTTTTTTAAATATTTTATTTGGGGCGCCTGGGTGGCTCAGTGGGTTAAAGCCTCTGCTTTCGGCTCAGGTCATGATCTCAGGGTCCTGGGATCGAGGCCCATATCGGGCTCTCTGCTCAGCAGGGAGCCTGCTTCCTCCTCTCTCTCTGCCTCTCTGCCTACTTGTGATCTCTCTCTCTGTGTCAAATAAAGAAATAAAATCTTAAAAAAAAAAAAAAGATTTTATTTGTTTATTTGACAGAGAGAGAAATCACAAGTAGGCAGAGGCAGGCAGAGAGAGGGGGGAAGCAGGCTCCTTGCCGAGCAGAGAGCCTGATATGGGCCTCGATCCCAGGACCCTGAGATCATGACCTGAGCCGAAGGCAGAGGCTTTAACCTACGGAGCCACCCAGGCGCCCTCAAATAATAAAGTCTTAAAAAAAAGAAAACGTTAGGAGGAGTTCCCGAGGACCTAAGGCTTAGCCGTGTGTGTGCAGGTGCATGTGTGGGTGATGATCCACCCATGGCTGTGACAGGGACCCATCCAGAGGAGACGGGAAAATGCAGGGAGCAGATTCTTAAAGGGGAGAGCAGCTGGAGGTCTAGGTGGCCGTGGAGGGTTTGGCCGCTGATGGGAAGAACAGAACCCGCGAGGAACAGAGAGGCCACCCGGCCTCCCTGTGCGGCCATGCTTCTCTGGAAGAACATCTGAGCTTCACGTTGGGAGTACGTCTCCCTGCTCTTTGCGGGATCACTTGGTTTCAGAAATTAAGTTCACTTGCAGACCGCTTGAAAACAGCTTCTTGTGTCACTTAAGCTTGAGTGTGAGAGACCGGACGTTTGGGGAGAGCGTGCCTTATGTCTCCATGAATGGCGTCCGGACACTACTGCATGAGTAATGGAGTGCGGCGTGTTTTTGGTAATGAATGACTTCATGTTTTCCCAGTTCCTGATGTCAGTCGAAACGGGGACCCGTTCGTGGCCACATCAATTGTCGAAGCGATTGCGACCGTGGACAGAGCCATCAACTCGACGCGCACACATCTGTTTGACAGGTACTGTGGGGGCGGAGCCGGGTGTAGACCTCTGCTCGCTCAGCCTCTGGGCTAGAACAGAGTTGTGATCTGTTTTGTCCGAGGGAAAACCCTTTAATTTAAAAATCATAACATTGGCATTAAATTTTGTGGGGTTCGGACAGCAAAAAGGCACGTCCTTTCTGAGTAAAAAAGCAGAAGAAGGATTCACAGATGAGACATTTTTAGAAAATCTCAGCTCGTTCCGTTGGCTCGTTGACGAATGGCTGGCAAGAACAGACTCTCTGAGGCTGTAGCATATTTGTTCACGTTGGTAATTCCAAAGCATTCTATTCTGTGTTGTAACTAAAATAGATTATCTGTGTTTTCTCTCTCGACTTAATTATTTGTTTTTAGTGTCTTTGTTTTTATTTGTGTTTGATGCCTTCGCTTGGGATGAGTCAGGTACGGTACGTTAATCTCTAGAAAGTAGCTATAGAAACATTTGGTGGCAATAATTATGTTTTTGGAGGGGAGTGGTTTTTATCTTCACGGTTGGTTCTGTTCTTCCATGTCTGCCTCCACCCCAATAGCCGTCCCCGATCCCCCAACGACCTGCTGGCCTTGTTCCGGTACCCGAGGGACCCCTACACTGTGGAGCAGGCTCGCGCAGGAGAGATCTTCGAGCGGACCCTGCAGCTGATTCAGGAGCACGTGCAGCACGGCCTGATGGTCGACCTGAACGGAACAAGTCAGTCTCGGGCCCCCCTCCCCTGAGTGCTGGGCCTCACAGCGGTGGGGCCTTCCTGGGCACCATCCCCGCATCCCCATGTCTGGGCCGTGCTGGGCCCCGTAGCAGCCGCCTCGCGTCCTCTGCTCAACTGTGCCCACCTGACCGTGTGCACTGCCCTGACCCGTGCGCCAGCCAGGTGGGGCCCCTGTGACCTGGCGGGTCAGCCGCTAATCTGTGAAGCCATGCACCAGGGATGCAGCGTGGCAGGCTGTCGGAAGGAGGCTCGTGGTGCTCGGGTGTCTGTGGGGCAGCTGCCGAGGCCGCCCCAGGGTCGTGTGGACGATGGGCTCCCGACACTGCTCCCGACACTGCTCCCGCGGCCCGTGCCATGCCGAGCCCACCGGGAGCAGTGCTCTGACAGTTGCCGGAGGCTGGGGTGTCTGTGTGTGACAGCGCCCCCTCAAGGGCAGGTGTTTGTTTACAGCTCTGTGAGCGCGTGTGCGCCGTCCCCTCCCTGGGGTCCCACTCGGGGGTCTCCACGGGGTTTGCTGACTCATCTTGAGAGAGCCCTTCTTGCCCATCAGGACGGAAATGTCGTTCAGGAACTGAGCGTTCTTAGATAAGAATGTGCGGCGTGAGGATGTGGACACGGGGCCTGCTTTGTTTCTTGGGGAGAGGAAGTGCCCGAGCCCGTCCCCCGTCCTGCCCCAGCTCAGGGCTGAGCTTCCCGGCGCTGGCGTGTAGACCCGCAGACCGTGCCGCCGCACCGTCTTCCTGGAGGCGCCAGCTTCCATCCAGGGCCGTGGTGGATGATCCCGCTCCTTCACGGAAGGGCCAGCCTGGCCTCGCAGGCGCTCCCTGGGGAGGAACGTGGGAGCTACGTCTTCTCTCCACTTGCCCGTGTTGGGCACCTTCTACCCTTTCGGCTCGGGAATGGGGACAGGGACACGTGGGACAATGTGGCCTCGTCCCCGTGGCACCTTCCGTGCTCCCTGCTGTTGGCTGTAAAGGACCACTCTGCCACGTGTGGAGGGCCCGTGGGGTTCCGTGGTGCTCCTGCTGTGGCCTCCCTTACTGCGGCTGGTTCCTCGGTCCCATGTTAAGTGTAGCCGTGGCAGCTTCGGCAGGCGGCCCGTAGACCTCGGGCAGCCGCTGACCGGAGCAGAACCCACCTGCTGTGGCTGCTTGTGCGGGAGAGTGTGCTCACTTCCTCCCAACACCTGCTGCGTACAGAAACATGTGGAAACCCAGACCGAGAGGAGAAATGGAAACGACTCAGAGCCCTGCAGAGGGCGCACGGCCTTGGGCCGTAGTGGGGTGTTTGCGGGGGAGCAGGCGCCGGCAGGGGCCCAAGGATGGCTTTGGGTTCTCCACCTGAAGGGGCTCATGAGGCGAGAGAATGGTCTTGTCTTGGTTTGTGTGACATGGGAGCCATGGGGCTTCCTATAGAAGGGACCTGGTCACCTGGTCAGGTCATTGGGTGGCCTTCGCGGTGTGGCCCCGGGGAGTCCGGGCTGGCGGGTGTCCGCGGTGTGGCCCCGGGGAGTCCGGGCTGGCGGGTGTCCGCGGTGTGGCCCCGGGGAGTCCGGGCTGGCGGGTGTCCGCGGTGTGGCCCCGGGGAGTCCGGGCTGGCGGGTGTCCGCGGTGTGGCCCCGGGGAGTCCGGGCTGGCGGGTGTCCGCGGTGTGGCCCCGGGGAGTCCGGGCTGGCGGGTGTCCGCGGTGTGGCCCCGGGGAGTCCGGGCTGGCGGGTGTCCGCGGTGTGGCCCCGGGGAGTCCGGGCTGGCGGGTGTCCGCGGTGTGGCCCCGGGGAGTCCGGGCTGGCGGGTGTCCGCGGTGTGGCCCCGGGGAGTCCGGGCTGGCGGGTGTCCGCGGTGTGGCCCCGGGGAGTCCGGGCTGGCGGGTGTCCGCGGTGTGGCCCCGGGGAGTCCGGGCTGGCGGGTGTCCGCGGTGTGGCCCCGGGGAGTCCGGGCTGGCGGGTGTCCGCGGTGTGGCCCCGGGGAGTCCGGGCTGGCGGGTGTCCGCGGTGTGGCCCCGGGGAGTCCGGGCTGGCGGGTGTCCGCGGTGTGGCCCCGGGGAGTCCGGGCTGGCGGGTGTCCGCGGTGTGGCCCCGGGGAGTCCGGGCTGGCGGGTGTCCGCGGTGTGGCCCCGGGGNGGGGGGTCCGGGCTGGCGGGTGTCCGCAGAGTGTCCGGGGGGTCCGGGCTGGCGGGTGTCCACAGAGTGGCCCCGGGGACTCTGGGCTGGCGGGTGTCTGCAGAAGTGTCCCAGAGGGTCCGGGCTGGCGGGTATCCGCGGAGTGTCCCGGGGGGTCCGGGCTGGCGGGTGTCTGCGGAGTGTCCCAGAGGGCGGAGGGAAGTGTTGGCATCAGGGTGGCTGGTGACTAGGGTGGATTCCAGGTGCTTTGAAGGCCAGAAGTGACTCTTAATGAAGTGGGGAAGCGGGTGGAGGACCAGATCAGGGGTTTGGGAGCACTTGTCTCACCTCTAGAAGCTCCAGGCGTGCACAGGAGACGTTGGTCTCCAGGGACACCTGGGTCCTGATGCCACAAACCCCGGTGTCCTACTCACTCTGGAAGAGAATGTTTAAGCTTTCCACACATAGTCCTCCCAGCATCTCTCCGTGTCTTGAAATAGTTTTTTCGTCTGATCCCTTATACTCAGGTGCATACTTTCCCTCACATTTCAGTATTTTCATTGGTTGGACTTGTCTGCATTCGGGGATAGTTTTCATTTCCAAAGCAGAGCATGGTGCACGAGTCTGGTCAGAAATGGTCAGGGCAGCTGGTAGGATTCTTGGTGAACAGACCGAGATGCAGAACGGCCCACCAGTTTTGCAGGAAGGTGCGGTTTGGCAGCGTCTCATCAGGGACGCTTTAGGAGGCTTGGGCTCTCAGAGCCCGGGAAGCCCGTCCGAGCTCACAGGGCGGCCTGTCGTGTCCAGCCTGGGCGGGTGCCTGGGGCCCGCAACCACATGCAGAGAGGGACAGACAGGGCAGGAAGAAGCCTCCCCACTGGGCTTGTGCGCACGTCCCCGGCGCCTGGGGCTTCTGGGACTTCCCGAGCTCACCGTGTATGGAGCCAGATGTCTGATCCCTTCCCCCGTGTCCAGGAGGTGCCCGCTGAAGGGGTTTGCAGTTCTTCTGGCGGCGGGTCTTCTCATGCAGCCCACCAGCACCCATTTCTGATGGCAACACCTCCGCACCTCCAGCTCAGGGGGCGGGGGCGGGCAAGGGTTGGGTCGTTCAGATGCCACCCCCACAAACCAGGACTGCTCCGTTCCTTTAAGCGTGGGCAGAGTCCATCTTGATTGGCTCTGAGCAGATGCTTTGGAAATAAGTAGTGAGTGGGTGTCCAGCGGTGTGGGCGGGCGTGTGGGCACGAGGGTGTTTGTGAACCTGTGTACCTCTGTGTGTGAGTGTGTGTGTGCTCCTGTGATCCTGCGTGCCCCTGTGTGTGAGCATGTGTGTGCCTGTGCGTGAGTGCGTGAGTGCGTGTGTGCGCGTGTGCCTCTGCGTGAATGCCAGTTCTTCGTGCAGCTCCCAGAACCGGCCCTGGTGTAGGTCAGGTCCTGCCCAGCTGTTGCGAGGGGACCCTGGGTTGTCCCCATCCCATCACACACAGGTCCCCTCCCCCAGCTCCGCAGCCCAACGGTCAGGGTTGGGAGGACTGTAGGGGCCCGGGCCATGTCCCCGTGTGCTGTCCGCTGTCCAGGGAGTAAGCTGCACCCCCCTCCCCTGCAGGCTACCACTACAACGACCTCGTGTCTCCTCAGTACCTGAGCCTCATCGCCAACCTGTCGGGCTGCACGGCACACCGGCGTGTGAACAACTGCTCGGACATGTGTTTCCACCAGAAGTACCGCACTCACGACGGCACCTGTAACAACCTGCAGCACCCCATGTGGGGCGCCTCGCTGACGGCTTTCGAGCGCTTGCTGAAGGCCGCGTACGAGAACGGCTTCAACACCCCCCGCGGCATCAGCCCCGGCCGGCTGTACCACGGGCACGCGCTGCCCATGCCCCGGCTGGTGTCCACGTCCCTCGTCGGCACGGACGCCGTCACGCCCGACCCGCAGTTCACGCACATGCTGATGCAGTGGGGCCAGTTTCTGGACCACGACCTGGACTCCACGGTGGTGGCCCTGAGCCAGGCCCGCTTTTCCGACGGCCAGCACTGCAGCTCCGTGTGCAGCAACGACCCCCCGTGCTTCTCGGTGGCCGTGCCCCCCAATGACCCCCGGGTCCGTAGCGGGGCGCGCTGCATGTTCTTTGTGCGCTCCAGCCCCGTGTGCGGCAGTGGCATGACGTCCCTGCTCATGAACTCCGTGTACCCGCGGGAGCAGATCAACCAGCTCACGTCTTACATCGACGCCTCCAACGTGTACGGGAGCACGGAGCACGAGGCCCGCGCCATCCGGGACCTGGCCAGCCAGCGGGGGCTGCTGCGGCAGGGGGTCGTGCAGCGCTCGGGGAAGCCGCTGCTGCCCTTCGCCACTGGGCCGCCCACGGAGTGCATGCGGGACGAGAACGAGAGCCCCATCCCGTGTTTCCTGGCTGGGGACCACCGTGCCAACGAGCAGCTGGGCCTCACGAGCCTGCACACACTCTGGTTCCGCGAGCACAACCGCGTGGCGGCCGAGCTGCTCGCCCTGAACCCGCACTGGGACGGCGACACCATCTACCACGAGGCACGGAAGGTCGTGGGCGCCCAGATGCAGCACATCACCTACCAGCACTGGCTGCCCAAGGTGCTGGGCGAGGTGGGCGTGAAGGCGCTGGGCGAGTACCGTGGCTACGACCCGGGCGTCAACGCCGGCGTCGTCAACGCCTTCGCCACGGCCGCCTTCAGGTTCGGGCACACGCTCATCAACCCCGTGCTCTACCGGCTGGACGAGAACTTTGAGCCCATCGCGCAGGGACACATCCCCCTGCACAAAGCCTTCTTCTCGCCCTTCCGCATTGTGAACGAGGGCGGCATCGACCCGCTGCTCCGGGGCCTGTTTGGCGTGGCGGGCAAGATGCGCGTGCCCTCCCAGCTGCTCAACACGGAGCTCACCGAGCGGCTCTTCTCCATGGCACACACGGTGGCCCTGGACCTGGCCGCCATCAACATCCAGCGGGGCCGCGACCATGGCATCCCGCCCTACCACGAGTACCGTGTCTACTGCAACCTGTCATCCGCCCACACCTTCGAGGACCTGAAAAACGAGATCAAGAACCCCGAGATCCGGGAGAAGCTGAGACGGTGGGTTGAAGGAGACCGTTGGACGTCTCGTGTTTGTAAAGGTCCGGCGTGCTGAGAAAGGGGTCCCCAGGTGTGCGCGGCCATGGATCTTTGTGTTCGAGTGTGTGTGCGTGCAGCCACGTACGTGGTCAGAGGAGAGGGGGGAGGAGGGGGAGCCTGTGGAGGTGCCCACTCTGGTGGCCGTGCTGGTGCCGGAGGCCGTGGCCACAGCCGTGTGGGTGTCCAGTGTGTCTGTCTGGCCGGGCCTGACGGGGGAGGGGAAAGAGCTGCCAGGAACCCGAGGGCCCAGCTGGGGTATGTTGGGCTTTGGGGGGAGTTTCTGCACTCCCCTCAAGCGGAGGGCACCAGAGCTTGCCCACCATGGGGCTGGAGTTGCTGGCCCGACGACCTTGACTCTGGAGACCGCCACAGGCGGCCTCGGGTGATGGTGGGGGCTTCTGCTGGGCAGGTGCGGGGGCTGCAGTGCTGGGGCCGCGAAGGCGTGCCGGGCCCTGGAGACACGGGCAGAGAGGTTAGGGGCCTTGATCCAGGGGCTGCTGTGTGACACCAGCCCCTCCGTGGTCTCCGTGGCCTCGTGGTCTCTGTGGTCTCCATGGTGTGATAGCTCTTTCGACCTGCAGTTCTTTGCACGCTCTGGCTTTGTCTGTCTCTCTCTGGTCATTGCTGTCTCTCAGGTGGTGACGTTTGTCACGTTCACCATCCTAGTGTCTTTAACAGACAGTCGCTCACTAGTTTCTCTGCCACGATCCCTCGTCATCCTGGGACTTGTGAATTCAGTCCATGCGTCACTGGGTCCTTTGGTTCACTGGTACTTTGTGTTCATTCGAATTCGGAAGAAGGGAGAGCTGCTTCTGATGGCTCCCTTGGCTTGGTTTCTGGACTGTCCCATTCACCGCCGAGTAATGACGTATCCTCACGTCCTCGACGCTGGAGGGGGTCTGCTCTCGTTAGCCTCCGGCGTGCCCCAACAGAAGATGGGCTTTGCGCGCGTGATGTAAGCTGTGACCCCATGTCCCGGCGCTCACGCAGACATGGTCCCGGCTGCCAGCGTGTGAGTCACCCTCCGCGGGTGCAGGACCGTCTGGGTCACTGGGTCGCTTGGCGAGGATTTACGGGAACGGTCTGTAGTTTCCACGTGCTTAAATGGCCTCCTCTGCTCTTGTCCACATGGACACAGACGCCTGTGCCCGTATTTCTCTCCTCGGCCAGACGCACTTCCCGCCGCCCTGAGGGGCTAGCGCTGCACTGCAGCGTTGTCGGCGGGCGGAGGGATGCACCCGTGTGTGTCGGGGACCCCGTGAAAGACACTGCACCTTGTTCACCTACGCGCTCGTTCCCTGTCCTCTTCGTCAGCTGGCCGCGCGGGGAAAGCAGACCAGAGGTCGGAGGCCTGGAGGCACTGGGAACTTGAGGGGCAGAAAGGCCTTGGGCCCCTTCCTTAGGGCCGGCGGGAGGGGAGGGAGCAGGGCCTGGCCAGCGCGGGTGCTGCCCTGCGGCTGTTTCCCTTGTCCCCTCTTGATGTGGGGGCCGCGCCCCTGTCAGCAGCGGGGTTGTGGGAGGTGTGCTGGCGGACCTGGGGCTCGGGGACCCCACACCTACGCCCAGGCTCCTCCTCGGGGACCACATGGCTTCTGTTTCCTCACGCGGTGCCGCGGGGCCCGTGGAGTTGCAGGGAGGCCCAGCCTCCCTTCCCGAAGGCCAGCACTGCCGCAGTGGCGTCCCTCTGTCCCTGTAGGCCGCGGGGCCCTCCCCGGGCCATGGCGCTGAGCTCTGAGCCCCCATCGAAGGCAGGCGTGCGTCTCAGGGAGCTGCCGGGGTTTCCGTGACGGCGTGCGGTCAGCTCCGCTCCCGTGCAGCCATTCCTGTGGAATTGCAGGAATTCAACAGACGTCCTTGAACTGGAGTGTTTAAACCTTGCTGTCTGGCGTGCGCACGAGTTTTCCATAGATAACTTCTTTGCAGCACCTGGATTTTTAGTAGTTGAGTCCCAAGATTATCATTATTCTTGCAAAAGTCGGCCTTTAGTTATGTGAAGTTTGGTAAGAAACTGGAAGGATATATGTTATACCATCAAGTGTGATGATTTCTGAACCAAAAAGCTGTGAGTTTAATTTTTTTCTTCTATTAACTTAGTTTTTTCTAAACTTACAATAAATGTGTGCATGTGTTATATTTATATATGTAAACAGTACAAAAAATTTTTTAAATACATACAGATATCTAAAGTGAATTTTCTTTTGCTAACGGAAGGTCTGAAAGATACAAAATGATGCTAAAAAATGAGGGCTTTTTTTTTTTCCCATGTGCTTTATCTACTACCTGCCACTTTCTCCAGCAAATTTAAGGTTTCACTTGTTTGTTTTGCAGGTTGTATGGGTCCCCACTCAACATTGACTTGTTCCCCGCCCTCATGGTGGAAGACTTGGTCCCTGGCAGCCGACTGGGGCCCACCCTCCTGTGCCTGCTGAGCACGCAGTTCAAGCGCCTGAGAGATGGGGACAGGTAAACGCAGGTGCTGCGGGGGTAGGTGAGGGCAGGTGCCGAGGCAGCAGGTGAATGCAGGTGAAGGCAAGTGCCATGGGGATAGGTGAGGGCAGGTGCCGTGAGGACAGGTGAGGGCAGGTACCAAGGCGAAAGGTGAATGCTGGTGAAGGCAGGCACCGCAGGGGACAGGTGAAGGCAGGCACTGCGGGGAAGAGTCTCTGCTCTTAAACGCACCTTTCTGGGCACTCGGGGAGGTGAGGAGCCGTTGGTGGAGCTCTGTGTCCAGGTGAAAAGTGAAGGAGCATCTTCATTCCTCGCTGTGTTTGTGATCAGCTCCTCGGCACGGGGACTCCCTCCCACCGCAGCCCAGGGATTACATGACTGTTCATAGGTGCTTCCATGTCCTTCCACTTATGACAGCTCTGCCTTAGGAACAGGCAGTTCACAGGTTCAGTCACTGGGGGAGTTTGGAGGAATCTGAACTTCCGGCAAGTCCGCAAAGTTTCAGGTTTCCTGTAGTGTCACTAGTGTGGTTTCGCGTAGGGGAGGACGGCTCCCGAGTGAGCCCACCGGGGCTGTGCACCACGCTGTGGTTTCTAGCTGTGGCCTTGGCTGCTTTCTGAGCAGCAGACCCTCTGCCGGTTTTAGTCCAGATTTTTTGTTTTGTTGGAAAGCTGAGCTGTCCACGTGTCTCCGGAAGTGATAGCAGTTGACAGCGGTGTCTGTACTGTCGGCAGAACCGGTCGGGGAACGTTCACCTCCTGTGTCTGCTTTCTCTCGTTCTGGGGAAGCACAGGTTGTGGTATGAAAACCCGGGGGTGTTCTCCCCGGCGCAGCTGACCCAGATCAAGCAGACGTCCCTGGCCAGAATCCTGTGTGACAACGCCGACAACATCACGCGCGTGCAGAGGGACGTGTTCCGCGTGGCAGAGTTCCCACACGGGTACGGCAGCTGTGACGAAGTCCCCAGGGTGGACCTGCGCGTGTGGCAGGACTGCTGTGAAGGTGCGCATGCCAGGGGCCTGCCGTGAGTGTGGGTGAGCGTGCCGGGGAGCGTCGGCCTGCTTCCCTGCAAGCGGGGGTGCGCGTCCCGGGGTCCTGCTGCGCGCCAGGGTCCTGCCGCGCACGCTAGGGCACGTCCCGGGGTCCTGCCGCGCACACTAGGGCACGTTGTCCCAGCTCCCCACGTGCTGCAGCTCCAGGGTGACCCCTCGCAGACGCAGTGGAGCCTGGGCTATGATCGTGAGGAGCTGGTCCTGACACAGTGCTGTTCGCTGTGAGAACGCAGGACTGAGTGCCACGCACAGAAGGCAGAAGTAAGCATAATCTGTCAGGCTTTTGCTTTTTCCTTAAAACCAAATGTGTGTCTACCCTGAGCACTTGTGTGTTGGACGAGTGCCGTGGGGGTCTCGCAGAGGACATGTGACGCGGACTACCTGGAAAGCGTAGCACACGTCGGACTGAGGGCGCTGTGTGTTCCAGACGCCTGTGATGACACTCGTCAGCGGACCGTGTTGTGAACGGTCTGGAGGTGGGCCTGCCATCCGTCCCTGTGCAGGCCTGGGATGCGTGTGGAGGGGCTGGCGGGTCCCTGCCACCTGGGGCCACCGACCTCACTCTGTGGCTCCCTTGCATTCACAAAAACCACGGTGGCCCACCACGATTTTCGTTTCCTAATTTGAGCGTAATTTTGGCTTTATTCAAACTGCAATCAGAGACCCGGGGAGGATGAAGCGGGGGGTGATTGGAGCCGGCTGTGAGACCCTGCTCTACGGCGGCCAGGAGGCGGGTGACACACAGCGGCCCCACGCCCACGGAGACGGCTCCTCTTGGCTCCACGCCGATGGGCTTGGCACAGACTTGAGTGGTCTCTCTTCCACCTCCTTTTCCCGGAGGACACAGCTCTGGTCCGGCTCCCGTCCTCCCTGGTCATGGCTCTCGGCTGGCTGTCACGTCCGTGAGCGCTGGGCTGCGGGTTGGTAGGTCAGCACTGTTTTTCCTTAGCCGATGTCTGCGTGTGGGTGGCTGTGCTGACCCAGTTGTGTGGCTGTCCGCCCGGCTGTCCTCTCTGCATGAGTGTGCGATGTGTGTGTACATGTAGGTGCTGAGCACGGGTGTGTAGCACATTCGATGTGGAATATTACAAGAGGATTCACGTGAAGACTAGAGCTGAGTTTACTGCACACCCGATGTCCCCACATGTTTACATTCTGACTATTACATGTACAGGAAACTTGTTTTGGGGTTTTTTTTTTAGCTTTTTTTTTTTTAAGAATTGTTCTTACTGGTTTGTCCAGCTCAACTTGCATTTCTGTGGGTAGGGCAGAGAGTTTGGGCCTTGCACCTGCAGGAAATGACTCTTTGCACGTCCCCGGGAAAGGCCAGTTCTTCTCTGATATAAAACTTAACATCCCAGTGGTGCCCCCAGGACCCCCTGGCTGCTTAGATGGGGGCCGAGCTGGGTTTTCTGTTGTTTTCGCTCGGAAAAGCCAATCTCTGAAGAGACAGAGACTCAGCCAGGCATCGCTGGGGCCACTCTCCTATCCGCGCAGCTGCTGAGGCCGTTCTGACCTCCCTGCCCCTGGACACGTTTCCTCCAGGTCCTGAGCTGTCCAGGTTCAAGGATGCTTTAGAAGCCTTATTTTCCATTGTAGGTCAAAATCTCATCTAAACTACAGCAGAAAGAAGAAGAATTAAGGTTTGAAAGGACAAAATGTCAGTTGCAGTTTACTTTCCATTCCACTTTAAAAAAACTCAGAGCAGCTCACTTGAGCTCCCCGCCAAGTCCCGTGAGTGTGCGTGGAGACCGGGCGTGAGGCTTGCGCACATGAGAGCCTTGAGAACTGATGCCCTGGTAGGCAGTTTCTTTTTTCTTTTACCAAAGTTAGAAATCGCCCCTTTGTGGGGATTGATGGGGCACATGCACGCACGCACACGGTTTTGAAATAATTGCATTAATTTTAAAATACTACAAAGAACCCTCGTATTTCGTCAGACTCATCAGTTGTTAAAGTTTTGTCCTGTGTTACTGTTCTCTCTCTCCCCGTGACATGGGTGTCTGTGTGTGAGCACACGTGTGCATATGCACGTGTGCATCCGTGTGTCTGTGTGTACATGTACGCGCGTGTGTGTAAGGGAATACACCACATTTTCTCCTAAACTAGCCGAGGAAGTTGCAGACAGCGTGCCACTCTCCTGAATAATTCGGGTGTGTGTGGGGGTGAAATTGGGGCAGTGAGTGTGGACGTACACTGTGTACTTCCCACAGGGTGTGTCGCGCCGAGCCCCTCGGCCCCCACTTTCTGCAGCAGGTGTGGGGCCCGCCTTCCTCTGGACCTGCTATGGACTCTCCCGGCTGGTCCTTCTCCGATCAGACCCAGGCTTGCATCCTGGGCGCGGGCACTCTGGGGCCAGGCCGCGTTCTCCGGGGGCAGCTTCGGGGGCGCACGACGCCGCTCGTCCCACCCCCGTGACCTGGATGTGGGGGACCTGGCTGGAATGTGGATTGCACGTTTGCCCAATGGGGCGGCTCTGAGGACGGGAATGTTGCTGGATGTGGAAGGCGAAGGCCGTTCTCTGTGAAGTGAGCTCCTACTGCCACCCCGAGGGCCGCGAGGGCCGCGAGCTGGGAAGGCCGCTGGGGTTCTGAGCACTTTGGTCAGGGCTCCTCCCACACGGCGTTCCTGGGTCCGGCACGCTTACACGGTGAACCCGCCTCAGGGCTGGAATTTCCGGCTGTGGGACCAGGTCCAAGTGGGAAGCTGAATCAAATCACAGGACACTTGGAGGACTTGTCTGCCGGCTTCAGGTCCCTGCCTTTGCTTCCCAGCGGTGGTCGCAGGCCCGCTAGGCCAGTGGGGGGTGGTGGGGAGAGCAGCCCATTCTCCGTGTACTTCCTTTCCCCGGGGATTTCTGCTGATTTCTGCTCTGCACACTTCAGCGTTTGGGGAGGGCCACGTGTAGTCTCCATCACCTTCCCGGCCAAGCCTGTCCTGGGCGGATGGGGCACGGAGTGAAGCCGGGTGGTTTTGGGATGGAGTAGTCGTGGCCAGGCAGGAGGGAGTTGAGGAAGGCAGGTCCTGGACGCGGGGCGAGGGAGCACGGGTGTGTGTACGATGCTCCCCGGAGCACAGCGCCCAGGCCGCAGAGGAAGGTGACGCCCTGGCGTGAGTCCTCCCGAGTGGTGGTGTGAAGCCAGCACATGGTGGGGAGGACAGGGGTGGGGCACGTACATGGAGGAGGAGGCTGTCCCGGCTGTCGGCGGGGAGCCTGGGCGAGGCTGGGGGGCTCCCGGGCCAGGAGGACGCAGTCCAGAGGCTGTCTTGCCCTCCACAAGGCCACGGCTGGCGTCATCGACGTGCTGTGGAGGCTCTGTGACATTTCTCAGGATGTGCTCGTTGTCTCCTGAGCTAGAGCCGGCATCTAACTCCCCACATGTTCGTTTCAGACTGCAGGACCAGGGGACAGTTCAACGCGTTTTCACACCACTTCCGAGGCAGGCGGTCTCTGGGGTTCAGCTACCAGGAGGATGAACCTGTCAGGGAAGCAGGCCCTGGGGGGACACCGAGGTATGGCCATCTCTGGGTCTGGGTCTGGGCAGGGGCACCTGTGGCCCCATGCGATGTGCTGAGGTCTGTTGGCGGCTTCTCCTCCTTCTCCGTGTAGCATCAGGAAACCCAGAAAGCATCCAGGAAATGCCACGGCCCCCTCCCATGAGCGCCCACAAATATCAGGGACAAATGACTTCAAGGACTTCATTCTGGAAATGCAAAAGACCATCACAGACCTCAGAGAACAGGTAACTGTCCCTGCACATCCTATCTTGCGTCACAGATGGTGTTTTTGCTCCTGAGACCCTGGGTATGAAATCCGCTCCCTGACCAGGAGCCTCCTGTCTGGGTGGCTCTTCTCCTTTGGCCCGTCCCCGGCCCGGCCACATGGGGCTGCCCTCCGGTTTCCTGGTGGCCAGGGAGCTCCCACTGTGGGCTGTCCACAGGTACCGTTGTGGAGGGCACGGGGTCCCCAGAGTGGCCACAGAGACCGTAGGCCAGGAGGGCTGAGGATTTGGGCCACGAAGGAGAATTCAGATATCAGATCCTGTTCCAGAGCTGCTGCTTCAGGAACGTCCTTGTCCCCAGGGAGGGGTCAGCAGACATTTTGTGGTCAGGGCCCCTTGGATGTAGGGAAGGGCACCAGCACCGAGGGTCTCTACACTGGGCTTTTCTCCAAGGAGGAGCTGGGATCTCACCTGACAGCCTCCAAGTGGGTGAAGGCAGAGAGATTGGAGGCCGGGTGGGAGGGGACATGGGGCACCAGGCAGAGGGCGGGGTTTGTGGCACCAGGAGAGAAGCCCCTTGCCCTTCACCTGCAGCCAGAGAGACACAGCCAGGCACAACAGGCACTGGGCCTCCCGGGGTCTCAGCCCAGGGCAGGTGCGAGCTGTGAGTCCTAGAGACGGTCACTCCGGGCCGGCCGGCTGGACCAGTGACCACAGAGTGTGCGCAGGTGAGGGGCACACAGGAGGGAGGACAGAGTGGCCCTGAGGCTAACTGTGCCCGCCGGCCCCACCCTGTGCCCGCCTGTGCAGAAGCCTGTGACCCCATCCACGGCTTCTTCCAGCCCCGGACGAAATGACGCCAGTGTGCGCCCCTTCCCTCTGCACGCCCCCACGTTTCAGGGCGGGCTGCTCGCTGGGCAGGGCTGCCAGGTATTGCGATGCGGGTGGACTCTCTGTCCGGACTATGCGTCGGGGGGATGCTTGCAGGGGACTCTCTGGATCTGCATGCCAGGCCTGGTTCACGCAGATGTGCTTCTACCCTCGTGGTCTCCTAGGGAGACGCCGGGTGAGGTCTGTCCTTCCTGCTGTCGGCTTTCTGCTGCGGTTCGGTCTGCAGCCCCCGAGGAGAGCCCCGTGCCCCCAGCAGCCCTGCCTGCAGCTGCCGCTTCCGTGACCTCAGGGATCCTCCTTCCTTCACGACATAGAAGACAGTTGTGAGGTCTTGGGGGCGCCAAGATCGGTGGCGCTCACGAGGGCCCCAGTGCCAGAGGCGGTGTCCCCTCGGAGCCGCAGCTGAGCTCCGCCGCGGCCAGGCCCGGGGTTGATGACGGGCGGGCGGATACAGAGCGCGCAGCCCAGGTGTGCTGGAGCTCGGAGACCCCACGGTGATCGGCCCGCTGTCACATGGAGTGGATGGAGGAGGTTCACCCAGGAGCCCGTGGGAGCGCGGCGCTCCGTCCTCCGTCAGGGTGGACCTTCCCTGCAGACGCCTTCCTAGACTGTCGCGCCCGGCTGTGTCCGCTCTCCTCTGTGCGGGGGGTTGGGCGCCCTCAGTGCAAACCCCACTTGAGGACCGATTGTGCGGGGGCGGGGAGTGTTGCAGCTGCGGGGCCCCCACGGTGCAGGGACAAGCTCGTCCGGCGGCCGGCAGCGTGGGCAGCACGGCAGGGGCGGGGGAGGGGCCCCGGGACGCCCGCGGCTGGGGTGGGTGGCCAGCCGCAGCTGTCCGCCATCGGGAGTCTCTGTGCAGGGTGTTCTCGCGCGGCCCCGTGGGAGCCTCTGCTCCCATCCCCTCCCGGCTTCTGTTCCTTCCCTGGAGCTGCCGTGTGCCCCAGCCCATGCCCCTGGGACGCCTTCGGCGAGGGGCTCTGCAGGGCTGCACCGGAGGCTTCAGGACCCCAAGCGTCCCCACCGAACAGGAGGCCTCATCGTTCCAGAGCTCAGATGCTCCCCTGCAGCGAGCGGTGCACTTTTGCTTTGCTGCAGATAAAGAGACTGGAGTCGCGGCTGAGCTCCGCGGACTGCATGGACACAGACGGGGAGCCTCACGCCAATGGCGCCAAGTGGAAGCAGGACGTGTGCTCCGTCTGCGAGTGCCGCGTGAGTGTGGGGCTCTGTCGGGGGAGCCGGGGGCACGGACTGCACTCCGAGCTGGGGGACCCCACAGCTCTGCTCGAGGTGGGCCTGCACACCACTGGCCCGGGCTGCCTCAGGTGTTTGCACCAGCGAGGAGGGTTGGGCCTGCCAGGTGGTTCTAGGTCCCCAGAGAAAGTGGACAGAGGCGCCTTGGTGGCCATGGTGGCCAGGCAGCAGCTTCAGGGAAGCCCATGTGTTTTCTGCCCCAGGAATGGGAAGGGGGCTCCAGAGTCCCTTGTGGTTGTGCTGTTGGGGATGACAGAACAGACTGGGGACAGCATGGTTCCCTGCAGCTTCTCCCTACTTCGTCCTCCTGGTGGGCATCCCAGACGGGAATCTGGGGCTGTACTGAACCCGTTCGGGGTCCTGAGCTCTCCTCAGGGTAGGCGGATAGTCGGGGTGGAGGCGGGAACCTTCAGAAGAACCGCAGAGCATCTGCAGCTGTTAATCAGCAGGAGAATCGGCCCTTAATTACAAAATGCACCAAAGAACCCAGACCGGCATCCGGGTTGGAAGGGCGGACAGGTGAGGGGGTGATGCACAGGCCGCGTATCCCAGGAACTGATGGGTCCTGGCGCCTCTCTCCTCCAGGACGGGCAGGTCACCTGCTTCGTGGAGGCCTGCCAGCCGGCCGACTGCCCAGCGCCCGTGAGAGCCCGTGGGGCCTGCTGTCCAGTCTGCCCGAGAGATGGCACGGGGAAGAAGCCTTAGGCTCAGTGAGGCCTTCAGGGCCCTCCGCGCGCCCTCGAGACCGACGGCTGGCACGGGGTGTGCGGACGGGAGGGAGCCCTCTGTCTCGGTGGGGCGCAGGTGCTTCACCCAGAGCATTCACAGAGGAGAAACCACGGACACGCGTCCTAACTGCACGTTAGATTCTCAGGTTTTTATTTAATGTTTTTAATGAAATATTGGTGCTACTATTAAATTGCACAGTTAAGTCATTTAGATTCTAAATTCACTTCCCTGGATACCACCGTTTCTTCTTGACCAAAAGTGAGTCCCGCTTGGTTCTGACACCTGGAGCTTGCAGACGAGCCCCCCGCCCCCCAACCCCGTAGCAAGGGCACGTCGTGGAGCCGCCAGAAGGACGCACGCCATGGTGGGAAGGGAAGACCGGTGCGTGGCCGACGGATGGACTCGTGGGAGAGCCGGGGTGACGGTCTGGGCCGTGGGCACCAGCATGTCATCCCCGAGTGGATGGCCCCGCTGCCAGAGTCCCGCTCGCCCTGTGGCTTGCAGCGCCTTGCCCATGAGAGTGAGATGAAGCCACGTGCAGAAAGGCAGAAACAGGGTGGTTTTCACTACGACTCGCGTGACGCTGCACGGCGTGGACCAAGCGTGAAGCCGTTGCTGCTGAAGGCCCACGCCCTGCAGCAGCCCACGGCACATGCTGGGCTCTGTTCCTGGCCGAGCGCAGAGGACTTCTTCCCACGGAAGGATTCCTGCCTTCAGGTCGTGTGAGTGCCTTAAAGAAACAAAATCGATCCCTTTACCTCATTTGTATTTCCGAAATGCATGACGTTGTATGAAAACTTGCCTGTGTTTTAGGTGTCGGGAATGGCAGAAAAATCACTTCCATTATGCAAAAATTGTCTTAGAATTCAGAGAAAAGCAACTATCATACCTCATGGTCTCTCTTTTCTTAATCGACCAGAAGCCTCCTATTTTGTTATAGATACGAAGTGATGTGTGTCCCGAGAAATGTGCCCGAACATGCAAGCTCGGTTTGGCAAGTGTGTAGTTGAGTGCCCGCCCCATGTGGGCTCCGAGCGGAGCACAGACGCAGGGCCCCCGCCCCGCGGGGAGGACCCCCGAGGACGCAGGTGGTCTCAGAATGTGTGGCGAGTCCAGGCTGGGGCGCTGTGGGCTGGTAGTGCCCACGGAGGCCCGGAGGCAGGTCTGGTGGTGAGTGGGCTCAGAGCCCTGCGTGGCCCGGCACAGGCAACCTTCCGGAAGCAGGAGACCCCAGGCTCTGACCAGGCTGCCACGACCGCGGGGTGGGGTGCGCACTCCAGTCAGAAGGGTGTCCACAGTGGCTTTAAACCCGGCCATCTTTTTGTCCTCGGGACGTTAAGTGGTAAATACAAGTTGGTGTATCGTGGGGCGTGGGCTTCTTTGGAGAGATTAAGTCACCTTTAATAACCGAATCTTAGAACCGATTTCTGTCAACGAGAGCATGGGTAACAGTGTACAGCGTGATGGCTATGGACGTTGCTCAGGTACAAGCCGACAGGGCAGCCCGCATCCCGGGAGTGTCTGCTGTTTGGAGGCGGCTGTGGTCTTTGCTACAGACGGGCACACATGCGGGTTAGAGCGTGGGGCTTGGACCGCGATCTCTCGGCGGGAGGGGGGCTGGGCTGTCTGTGACTCGCGGTGAGCATCTGTAACTGCCGTGGGGGTGCCGTGGGGTCCCCGGATTCATCTCACACGCGGTGTCCGAGCTGTAGGCAGGGCCCGGAGGGGCTCTCGGCGGCCGCTGCAGGGGATCGCAGCCACGCGAAGCGAGTGTACATATGTATTTACTTTCTAACTGTTGCCACCAGCCAAGTGCCTTTCTGTGTTCATTGTAATCAGTTCATTACCAAAGAATGTTTGCACTATGTAACGATGCCGTCAGTTCAAATAAACGGGCCGCGTTTTCACATGGGGAGTGGCGTTCTTCTTTCGGTCAAGCCTTCATCAGGCCGGCCGCGTGCTGGCCCCGTGAGGCCGACAGCAGGTCGGGAAGGTGGCAGCTCCTGGAGATGGTCGGGCTGCGCTGGGCGCTGTGTCCTGTGCGAACGGGAGACAAGAGGGGCAAGGAGACAGGACGGGAGGGTTGTTACCGTGGGCTCTGTCCTCCCGGGCGGCCTGGGTGCTCTTATGGGGCCGAGGGCCTGGCTCTGGACAGGCGGACTGGGTCTCCGGCCAGCCTCTGGCTGCTGCCCCTGCCTCCGGGCTTGTCGTGCTGTGGACGCGGACGTGTTTTTTGTCAGAGGGACCGTGTAGCCGCGGCTGACGCACGCTGCAGCAGGGACAGGTCCCGTGATGGGACGGTTCTCCGAGGGACCGTGCTACGGGGCTGCGGGGGACCCCCGTCCCTGCTCTGGGCTCTGGGCACCGGTGGGAGGGAGGACGCTGCTCCAAGGAGAGCTGGAAGAGTTTGGGGCATCTTCACGGGGCCTGGGGGAAGTCACTACTGTGGACACAATTGTCATGAGAAGAACACTTGAAATCCTGGGGAAAACAAGTGAATTTCTTAAATTGCCACATTGCTTCCAGACTTGACACTTGAGCTCCTTCCGTGAGTGTACCAAATTTTGGGAGTGGTGGCGTTCTGCTGTCTGCTGTTTGGAAGGCACATTCTGTCAGTCTTGATGGCACAGCAGCGATGGTGAGCCTCACCTTATGGGGATTCGGGGAGCTCCAAGCCACCTGTTTTCAACTCTTCCAGAATTTAGCCAGCTTTTCTTAGATGCGTGTAGGGCTGTGTAGTTTGTGTGGCATCAGAGATTATCCATTCCATTTAAGCTCAACTATTTCAAGGTTGTCACAAGCTGGAGCTTGGGGCGCACATGTCCAGGTAGAGCCGCGACAGAGTGCGTGTCACCGAAGGTCACTAGAAACTCTGGGTGAGGTGCTGGTGGAGACCAGGCTCTGGATCCGCCTTGCCTTGCTCTCCCTCACTGGAGATGAGCACCTGTGCCGTGTGCAGGCCTCACCTGTCCCAACCACACCTGTGCCGTGTGCGGGCCTCACCTGTGCCAACCACACCTGTGCCGTGTGCTGGCCTCACCTGTACCGTGTGCTGGCCTGACCTGTCCCAACCACACCTGTGTGTGTCGGCCACACCTGTGCCGTGTGCTGGCTTCGTCTGTCCCAACCACACCTGTGCCATGTGCTGGCCTCGTCTGTGCCACGTGCCGGCCTCACCTGTGCCAACCATGCCTGTGCTGTGTGCCGGCCTCACCTGGGATGGCAGCCCCTGGAAGGATGGGCAGTGGGTATGGGGTGGGGTGGGTGGGGGGAAGTGCTCTCCTCGCTCCTGCTCTGAGCAGGCACAATGCCGGGCATTGCCAAGACTCCTTTCCTGGGAGGAGTAGGGAGGAACGGGGTCCACAGTCCAGTCCCCTGGGCTAGAGGGGCCTCGAGCCGTGCGCAGGACCCAGGAAGGGTTCAGTTCACGTGGACCACCTGCACCTCCCCAAGGAGAGTCGGTTGGGTGGGCCCCAGTTGACCCGGTGCATGGTGGGGGCAGGGAATGGGCGCCATTACCTACTTTATGGGAAACTGACCATGTAAAACTGGCAAAAAGTGATCGTTTGTCTTTTACTTTAAGAAGTGTGACAAAGATCTAGAAACGTTTCTACTGCCTCTTTAATAACACTTCACACCTGCTTCCTCTGTGCAGAATTACGCACCAGGTGACCTAAATACTTGTGTTTTATTTGCCAAAAGATTCACCAAAAAGATTCTCGTGTGTGTTCAGTGAACCCAACAAATGCATTATCAGTGTATTTCACATTTAGAAAAAAATGTATCTGTTGTTGAGACAAAGTTTCGGGAAGTCCTGTGATGTGCACGTTTTGTTCTGGTGTCTGTACTGGCTGACTTCCTGCAGCTGAGGCTGCGTCAGGAGGTGGATGGGCAAGAGGGCGCGCAGTGGGTGCTCGGGCCTACCTAGCCTTGTCCTGTGGTTGCAGCCGGGAGCACGTGGCCTCTGTGGCTGGGGATATTGTGCCGGCCTCCTGCGGGTGCAGAGCAGGTCGGGGAGTCCAGACAAAGCCGTGCCTGCCCTTGGAGCTGCCAGCCGAGGATCTGAGCCACGGCCCTGTGCACTTCCCCCACGTTCCTGTTCCTCCTCCTCCAGGCTGCCCTCCAGGCACTCTCTGACATCACAGCGATAGTAACAAAGGCCCTGACCAGATGTGTGCCTCGTCTCACCTGTGCCAACTACATGTGTGCTGTGTGCTGGCCTCCGGGCACGTTGTGTGCGTTTGGCACCGTCAGATGGCATCAGGTGGCTTCAGATGGCATCAGATGGCGTTCTGGCTCTTTGGCTATTGAGCGGTCATTTTATGCTTGATCCTCAAGTTGTGCTTTCGAGGTCATTTGTGTTCAGGAAGACAAGCATCCTCCTGCCCCAAACCATGAGGTGTTGGGCCTGGGGTAGCATGTTTGAATCTAGAAGGTTCCACAAACCCCAGTGGTGCCTGTGTTCATGTTTGTGGTATCTGTTGAAAGTAAGTTAGCTTCTGCCTACTGTTCTGGCATCCGGTTTCCTTGTGCAGAGATGGGCGTCCCCTCTGGCCTCGGGTCCTGTCATAAGTGTCTTTCTGTCTTCACACGGTCGTGGCAAAGTCATGTTTTTTCCCTTATGATTCCTGACAGCCGGTCGAGGGCTGTTCTGTGGGGAAGCCACCTTTTCCAGGAATAACTTCATCTGCTGGTTTGGTGGGACTGCGGAAGGAAGGAAACACCTCAGGTCCCGAGTCGTCCGCGGTGACCCCTGAGGTTTGGGACCATTCCTTGTGGTGCCATGTCTCTTAGAGCCTTGGGAAATGGAAAGAACCGGAATCTGATTTCCAGTATTCTTTGTCCTTTTCCAACGTTGATCATCCTAAGCAGCACGGAAAACATTACTCTCAGTGTTTACCAAAACCGAGTCCCCCTTGGATGATTGTCGAGTCTCAGCTATGAACCCTGAATCCTGAAGCCATGTGACGTCATCGTTAGATGCTTTTCAAATTATCCACATCCTTCCAGTGTACAAACAGATTTTTGTATTATTTGTCCTCAGTAAGCAAAACAAATCAGGACAGACACACAGAGCCTTTGCCGAATGACTCGTGTGCAGCTGTTCTCCAAGGAGGTCCCTGGAGAACGTCTGTGTTTGTGCTCTTTAAAAATGCGTACCCCAGAAGTTAACTCAGAGTTGGTCACTGTCCCGCTGTGCAGGGAGCAGGGCTCAGTGTGAGGAGAGCCTGTGCCGAGAGCGTGTGTGGACCGCCCGCGTGTGTGGACCGCCCGGAGTGGACTTGGCGCCCCGAAATGGGGAAAGACTAGACCCCAGGGCCAGCCCCACTTCTGACCCTGAGGACGACTCCATGTCGTCAAACCAGAGAAAGCAAACACCGACCCTTCCTTCAACCCTGCGTTCCGTGCTCTGCCCACGCGTTGACGGGACTGCGTGTTTTCTGAACGCAGCTCGCACGGGAAGGGCGGAGTTTTGGCACTTCGGGAAACTGAATGCGTGAAGCATGACTTCTCATCTGTGCTGACCGGCGGTGTTGACTCTCTCCCCTGCGTGCCTGTGTCCGCCCCGGTGACCAGACGCCGGCGTGCTCGCGCCCAAGCAGGCACAGTGCGTGAGCTGAATCCTCTTTTCCTGGCCCCCTGCGCACAGCCTCGTTCTGGGCAGTCCTGCTTGAGACTGCTCCCCCATGTTCCATGACGTTTTCACACAGACCAGAAAGGGTGTAGACGGTGGAGCTCTGTCCTTATTTAATTTGCTGCCACCAAGTGTCACTGAGAAGCTCCCCCACCTGACCCGGACTGTCTGGAGGTGGGAACCCGACGGGGGTTCCCCATCCTGCAGGGATCAGAAACTACTCCTAAGAGACTGAGCACCTGCATCAGAATGAGCCTCCCGTTTCCTGCCAGATGCCCGCCCCAGCCCCTTCCGTGGCCTCCCAACACCTGTTCCCATGTCTGTGTCTGCCCTGCTCCTGTCCCTGTAACGTGAAGGATCCTCTGGTCCCTGCACCGCCACGTTGGTCCGCAGTGGCCCGCCCCCAGGACAGGTCGCAAGGGCAGTGCTGTGCTCTGCTGCTCACCGGCAGTGTCTGTGGCCTGTCCTGTAGGCACGGCCCATAGGTCCCCAGCGGGCTCACGATTCCGTCCTCACACTGTCTTACCTTGGCTGCCATGGAGTCTCAGGAATTCGGGAACCCCCAGTGACCCTGCCCTCACTGGCAGGGGTTCCTGGACCTCTCGGGATGAGGGTCTTCACCTGTGGGCTGAAGCTAGAATCTTTCCACTTTTGCAAGCAACTGGTCTGAAGACGTGAGATTTGGGTGAGAGTCTGCCCTACTGGTCCCTTGCTGTTTGCTTGCAGGTTACGCAGCCCCTTGAGGCTGCAAGATAACCCAGCTGGTGCCAAGCAGTGAACACAGTTAAGGTCAGTGGGGAAAAGATGGAAATGTGTGGGCTGCCAGAGAACGGCACGCCCAGCAGACCTGTCGTGTCTACACCGCAGGCAACCATCCTGCAGAGAGAGTGTGGTCCGCGCCCTGTGAGTCCGTGGCCGTGCGACGTGTTACCTGTGAGGGTGTGGGGAAGCCAGCTCTTCCAGCGACTCCGCGGACGCTGCCGTCTGGGGCCCTCGTTCTCGCGCGCGCTCCGCCGGGCTCTGGTCGGGGCGAGTGGACACAACACCGACCTCGGTGTCCTGACCAGGCTGTCCGCGCGCCTGGGTCTAGACAGCCCGCTGGCCGCCTTCCTGTGCTTGTTCAGCGGCTCCCCGAGCGCCTGCCCGTGGCCAGCTCTGCGGGGCTGCAATGTGAGGACGCGCTGCAGGGGTGCAGGTGGCTGTGGGCAGGTGGAGGGTGCGCGCAGAGGACCAGTCCGCAAGTGACAGTGAGCACCGAGGTCCCTCGACTGCGTGGCGTGACTTCTTCACTGGGACCCACACAGCAGCTCCTCGCCCATCGGCGACTGTCACGCGCGTACACTCGTGTCAACCGTGTGATGGACGCGAGCAGGACCCCACAGATGCCCCGCGGGGATGCACATGGTGCCCTTTGCTTCCCAAAGCCTCTTCCGAGGGGGGACGGCAGACACACGGTCCCCGAGAGCCGCTCAGCCGTGAGGCAGCAGCTCCGCGGACACCCGAGCAGAGCCCAAGCCGCTGCAGAGCGCGTGCCTCGG
>LNAC01000402.1:86212-107956 GCA_002007465.1 Ailurus styani | reverse complement strand
TTGGAGCAGCCCCTGGGGATGGGGGCAGGCTGTGTCATCCTTCTCAGACGGGGACAAGTGCTGGGGCCCCTGCTCACGCCGACACCGGAGCCACGGCCTCCAGCTGCTGACCCTGCACCTGCGGGAGGGACCTTTGTTCCTGGTCCTGGGGCGCCAGGGGCAGTGCTCTACCCTCCTCCCGTGCCCTGCGATGGTACTCGGGAGGGAGGCGAGGGAGCAGAGCCCGGAGGGAGCCCAGTGCTCCTGCGCCTCCTGGGAGCGGGTCCAGGTCCGCCGACGGGACGGCCTGAGCCGCCGCCCTGTCGTTCTGGGGTCTGCGGTGCCGATGCCGCGGCTGAGGGCGGGGTGCGCGCCGGGGCGCCGGACACGCCTGCCGCGGAGTGGACCTCACAGCCGCGGGCCCGCAGCCGCGCGCCGTCGCCACCTGCAAAATGAGCCCACAGCTAAGGGCCTGGGGCCGGGAGCTGGAGGCGACCCTCCAGTCTAGGACGGGCACCCCCGGGGTCTGTGGCGAGCGGCGGGGCGGACTCTGTGTCCCGCGTGGAGTCTCTGGTCCGCAGGTGAGCGCCCGCCCCGCGCACAGGCGGTCTGAGCACACGTGTCCTCCCAGCTGCGAGCACACGACACGGGGACCGCGGTTCGGGGCGCTGAGCATCGCGTCACGGAAAATGAGACCCGCCGAACCGAGCCCTGTGCTTGTAACGCGGTGAATCGAGAGGGATTCTCTGCACACCTATGGTCAGGGAGGCTTCCCACCGGGCGGCAGCTTCTCCCTCGGCTCCGGGGGCGCCCACCAACGAGTCACCTGCGTGTGGACGCGACCTGGGTTTCTGTGCGTGAAGCAGAGAGCCCCCTGCTCTGTTTCTCCTGCCGACGTGGAACGACTCGTCCCTCCTCCGCCACGGAAGCTCCGGAGAAGCTGACTCCGGGGCCCGTCCCCTCGCGGCGGGGGCTGCAGGGGGGCCGCCGGGAGCAGGGCCCTGCGTCTGGGCCGGCCTCCCCCAACCCCGTGCCTGCGGCGCCTCGTGGCAGGACAGCCCAGCGCCACCCCGGACGTGAGTGGAAGTCACCTCAACACCTCCCAGTGGCCACACCCGGGAGCACAATTTTATAACAAAATTTCCTGAAAAATGATGTCCTGTGCTTCTCTGGTTAGCCCATCGGTAGGTCCTCCTGGGTGCGAAGCGTCTCCGTCCAGGGCGGGGTTCCCTGGGGAGGACGAACGCTGTAAGGGAGAAGCTGTGGTGTTCCTCAGGCAGGCGTCCCTGACCCCCAGCGCTCTGGAAACAGGAGCAAAGCCTGCAAACCCCCAACGCCACGGCCACAGATGCTACGGACGGCGTGGCGGGGAGTCGCCGGGGGCGGCTTGTCTCAAGGGGGTTAGGAACTGGGACCCTTGCCCAGGAAGTGGACGGGGGCTCCGGGCCCGTCCTGGGTTTGGAGGGAGCGCCCCGGCCCGGACTGCAGCCCCTCTGGAGGTGAAGCTGTTTGAGACGCGAGGAAGGAGGGCAGCAAGCTGGTTTGAAGAGGGTTTGAGGGTCCGCTGAGCTCTCGTGGGTCGAGGCGGGCCCTGAGACGGCGTCCGGCTGGCCGCGGACAGCCACCTGCAGAAGCGCGCTGCTCCGAGAACTGGGGTCCAAGCTAGGACGCAAGCCTTCGGTGACCCCGCGGGACCCCGAGATTCGAGCAGACAGAACGACCACACTCAGAAGCGAGGGGAGAGAGGCCCTCTGCGCCCCTGTGCTTGTCCCTGTCCCCTACGCTGACCTCAGTCTCCTGGAGAGACAGCTCGGGCTTCCCGTGTCAGGAAAGTTTCCTCCAACTGAACACAATGTTTTGGGGCAGCAGACCCCAAAACAGATGTGGGCTCGCGGCTCCCCGAATCTCGGCGGTGCTGTTAACGCAGTCCTCCGGCCAGGACACAGACCAGTGTGGGCGCCGGGGCCTCCGGGCGGGACCTTCTCCGAGCGGCCGCCGCGTGCATGTCTGCGGCGCACGCGCCACGGCCTGGGTCTGTCCTTCCTGCTGATCACGCCGCTCGGCTGCGGGCTCCCGTTTCACTCGGGCCGTCGGTGACCGTCCCTGCAGCGCAGTGCGCGCGTCCAGAACAGACCCCGTGGGGTCGGGCACCTCCACGCGTAATGTGGCCGTGGACGCCGAAGGCACGGGCTCCGCTTTGTCAGAAATGGCCGGAAGGTTTTCCAGACGGGTGTTGCCAGTCTGCCTCCCGCTGGCGGCGGCAGGTCCCGGGCCCCGGGATGCCCCCCGCTGGGGCGCGCGGCCACTCGCCGTCCCTCCGCTGGCTGAACGCGCGCCGGCGTGGTCGCGGGCCGGCCGTCTGAACGCCACCTGCCCGGGCCTCTCCCCACGGAGCGTGGTCGGCTTCCGTCAGCCTCTCGTGAGCCTTTCCTGGCTTCCGAGCGTGTTCTGGACAGCGCCGCCTCTGGGTGCGCGAGGGGGACACGTGCTCTCTGCCTTCCCTTTGCGTCCTGCTGTCCTTTGTTCTCAGTGCCAGGCGAGTCCTTACCAGCCTTCCCATTTATGGGCTTTCTCCTCCTGTGGGGGAAATCTTGAGGACAGTACTATGTCCTCCGATGCAATCCTCCACAACCCCCCTTTTCAAAAAAAAAGATTTTATTTATTTATTTGACACAGAGAGCACTTGTGTACAAGCAGGGGGAGCGGCAGAGGCAGAGGGGGGAGCAGGCTCCCCGCTGAGCAGAGAGCCCAACATGGGGCTCGATCCCAGGACCCTGGGATCATGACCTGAGCTGAAGGCAGATGCTGAACCAGCTGAGTCACCCAGGCGCCCCTGGAAAGTCGTTATAAGTAGAGCAGCTCATGGACCGTTGGCGTTTGTCCACATGCGTGTGCAGCTGTCCTCGCCGAGCCCTGGTCTGGCGGTCACCGCGTATCAGTGGGGGCCTGGACACGTGTGGCCCGGCCCTGGGGCGCTGCTTCCCTTGGTTTCCTGCACCGAGACCACACGGCTGTGGTTCGTGTCTGGGAGTGGGGCGCGTCAGCCGTGTCTTCTTGAACACCGCCCTGGCCGTTCCCCATCCGGTCCCCGAGATTTGTCCGCTGTCACTTCCCTGCAAAGGAGAAAGGTCTGCAAGGATTTTGATTTGCTGTTGCATCGAGTCTATAATTCATTGTGGGCTCAATTGACATTTTTTAAAAATTATTATTTGCCCAAGGGGTACAGGTCTGTGAATCATCAGGCTTACACCTTTCACAGCACTCACCATAGCACAAACCCTCCCCAATGTCCATCACCCAGCCACCCTATCCCTACCCTCCCACCCCCCAGTAACCCTCAGTTTGTTTTGTGAGATTAGGAGTCTCTTATGGTTTGTCTCCTTCCCCATCCCATCTTGTTTCATTATTTTTCCCTCCCTACCCCCCACGACCCCCCGCCCTCACCTCAAGTTCCTCATATCAGAGAGATCATATGATAATTGTCTTTCTCTGATTGACTTATTTCGCTCAGCATAATACCCTCTAGTTCCATTCACGTGGTTGCAAACGGCAAGATTTCGTTTCTTTTGATGGCTGCATAGTANGTGGACGGGGGCTCCGGGCCCGTCCTGGGTTTGGAGGGAGCGCCCCGGCCCGGACTGCAGCCCCTCTGGAGGTGAAGCTGTTTGAGACGCGAGGAAGGAGGGCAGCAAGCTGGTTTGAAGAGGGTTTGAGGGTCCGCTGAGCTCTCGTGGGTCGAGGCGGGCCCTGAGACGGCGTCCGGCTGGCCGCGGACAGCCACCTGCAGAAGCGCGCTGCTCCGAGAACTGGGGTCCAAGCTAGGACGCAAGCCTTCGGTGACCCCGCGGGACCCCGAGATTCGAGCAGACAGAACGACCACACTCAGAAGCGAGGGGAGAGAGGCCCTCTGCGCCCCTGTGCTTGTCCCTGTCCCCTACGCTGACCTCAGTCTCCTGGAGAGACAGCTCGGGCTTCCCGTGTCAGGAAAGTTTCCTCCAACTGAACACAATGTTTTGGGGCAGCAGACCCCAAAACAGATGTGGGCTCGCGGCTCCCCGAATCTCGGCGGTGCTGTTAACGCAGTCCTCCGGCCAGGACACAGACCAGTGTGGGCGCCGGGGCCTCCGGGCGGGACCTTCTCCGAGCGGCCGCCGCGTGCATGTCTGCGGCGCACGCGCCACGGCCTGGGTCTGCCCTTCCTGCTGATCACGCCGCTCGGCTGCGGGCTCCCGTTTCACTCGGGCCGTCGGTGACTGTCCCTGCAGCGCAGTGCGCGCGTCCAGAACAGACCCCGTGGGGTCGGGCACCTCCACGCGTAATGTGGCCGTGGACGCCGAAGGCACGGGCTCTGCTTTGTCAGAAATGGCCGGAAGGTTTTCCAGACGGGTGTTGCCAGTCTGCCTCCCGCTGGCGGCGGCAGGTCCCGGGCCCCGGGATGCCCCCCGCTGGGGCGCGCGGCCACTCGCCGTCCCTCCGCTGGCTGAACGCGCGCCGGCGTGGTCGCGGGCCGGCCGTCTGAACGCCACCTGCCCGGGCCTCTCCCCACGGAGCGTGGTCGGCTTCCGTCAGCCTCTCGTGAGCCTTTCCTGGCTTCCGAGCGTGTTCTGGACAGCGCCGCCTCTGGGTGCGCGAGCGGGACACGTGCTCTCTGCCTTCCCTTTGCGTCCTGCTGTCCTTTGTTCTCAGTGCCAGGCGAGTCCTTACCAGCCTTCCCATTTATGGGCTTTCCCCTCCTGTGGGGGAAATCTTGAGGACAGTACTATGTCCTCCGATGCAATCCTCCACAACCCCCCTTTTCAAAAAAAAAGATTTTATTTATTTATTTGACACAGAGAGCACTTGTGTACAAGCAGGGGGAGCGGCAGAGGCAGAGGGGGGAGCAGGCTCCCCGCTGAGCAGAGAGCCCAACATGGGGCTTGATCCCAGGACCCTGGGATCATGACCTGAGCTGAAGGCAGATGCTGAACCAGCTGAGTCACCCAGGCGCCCCTGGAAAGTCGTTATAAGTAGAGCAGCTCATGGACCGTTGGCGTTTGTCCACATGCGTGTGCAGCTGTCCTCGCCGAGCCCTGGTCTGGCGGTCACCGCGTATCAGTGGGGGCCTGGACACGTGTGGCCCGGCCCTGGGGCGCTGCTTCCCTTGGTTTCCTGCACCGAGACCACACGGCTGTGGTTCGTGTCTGGGAGTGGGGCGCGTCAGCCGTGTCTTCTTGAACACCGCCCTGGCCGTTCCCCATCTGGTCCCCGAGATTTGTCCGCTGTCACTTCCCTGCAAAGGAGAAAGGTCTGCAAGGATTTTGATTTGCTGTTGCATCGAGTCTATAATTCATTGTGGGCTCAATTGACATTTTTTAAAAATTATTATTTGCCCAAGGGGTACAGGTCTGTGAATCATCAGGCTTACACCTTTCACAGCACTCACCATAGCACAAACCCTCCCCAATGTCCATCACCCAGCCACCCTATCCCTACCCTCCCACCCCCCAGTAACCCTCAGTTTGTTTTATGAGATTAGAAGTCTCTTATGGTTTGTCTCCTTCCCCATCCCATCTTGTTTCATTATTTTTCCCTCCCTACCCCCCACGACCCCCCGCCCTCACCTCAAGTTCCTCATATCAGAGAGATCATATGATAATTGTCTTTCTCTGATTGACTTATTTCGCTCAGCATAATACCCTCTAGTTCCATTCACGTGGTTGCAAACGGCAAGATTTCGTTTCTTTTGATGGCTGCATAGTATTCTATTGTATATATATACCACGTCGTACTTATCCGNCCCCCGCCCTCACCTCAAGTTCCTCATATCAGAGAGATCATATGATAATTGTCTTTCTCTGATTGACTTATTTCGCTCAGCATAATACCCTCTAGTTCCATTCACGTGGTTGCAAACGGCAAGATTTCGTTTCTTTTGATGGCTGCATAGTATTCCATTGTATATATATACCACGTCGTACTTATCCGTTCATCTGTGGATGGACATCTAAGTTCTTTCCATAGTTTGGCTATTGTGGACATTGCTGCTATAAACATTCGGGTGCACGTGCCCCTGAGGATCACTACCTTTGTATCTTTAGGGTAAATACCCAGTAGTGTGTCAATCAACATTATTTTTTTTTAAGATTTTATTTATTTATTTCACAGAGGGAGAGAGATCACAAGGAGGCAGAGAGGCAGGCAGAGAGAGAGAGGGGGAAGCAGGCTCCCCGCTGAGCAGGGAGCCCGATGCGGGCCTCGATCCCAGGACGCTGAGATCATGACCTGAGCCGAAAGCAGAGGCATTAACCCACTGAGCCACCCAGGCGCCCAACATTTTTAACAATATCCAATCATCTCGTTCATAAATACAAAACATTCCTACATTAATTTATGACTTCTGTATAGGTTTCAGTAATTTTTATATCTTTTCTAAACGTTCGACACATTTTGTTAAACATATTTCTTTTTATTTTTATTTTATGCTACTGCAAATGTTGTTTCTTAGAAAATTTCACTTTCTAGCTGTGTGCTGTTTGTATATGGAAGTGCAGGTCAATTTTGGACACTGGTGTCCAACAGTCCTGATGAATTCAGTAATCCGAATGGCTTTTAAAAACCATTCTTGCAGGTTTTCCATATTTACACTCTTTTGTCTCTAAGGCCAGTTCTGTCTGCTTCCAGCCCCCATCATTCTGGCCACCAGCCCAGCGGGTCTCGGCTGGACGGAGGCTTCCAGGCGGCAAGCCCCGTTCTCCCCTGCATGCAGTCGGTGCTCAGTAATTACTTGTTGCGTGAGTACTTTGTAATCTAAAAGATTACAATCTTTTGTAATCTAAAAATCCCAAAAAGTTTGGGTTTTTATCTGCCGTTTAGTACCCTTTTACAACTGTTTCCTCTGCAGTGTGTAATTGTACGAAAACCCCACGTGGGCTCCCCCGTGGTCCTGACTGTGGAGCTCACAATCCCGGATCGCGTGCGTGGTTTCCTTGGCGTTAATGATACTGTGTTTGTGACACGAATGCTGAGTTTGAGGACACGGGTTAGAGCACTTTTAGTGATGTCTTCTTGGGGTGCTGTGTCCCGTCCTGGTTACCTGCGTTTTGTGCGATGTTATTCCTCCCTTTGGAAACACCAGGGGCCCAGGAAGGGGGCGACACTGAGAGCGTGAGGTGCAGACCCGGTTCTTGAGCGAATGCCCATCCCGGGGGGCGGCCCAGGAGCAGCAGTCCGGTCTCTGGCTGATCTGGGCCCGCAGTCCACCCTCTCACCTCGGGAGCCGCTCTGCCCAGGACCATGCGTCCTGCACCTTCCCCGCCTCCGTGGCCAGGTTGCAACGTGGAAGGTGGAGCTCTGTACTTGTGGGGAGGCGGGTTGGCTGCTGGGGAGGTGGGTTGGCTGGTTGGGGGGAGACTGGCTGGTTGGGGGAGGGGCCTGGCAAAGGGGGAGGGAGCTGGCTGGCTGGTGGGAGACCCACACTCCCCTTCTGACTGTGTCACGCACTGATAGCCATTGGTTGTCTGCACACATGGTCAACTGCTGGGAGCCGCATGGACCTCGCTGGTTGACAGTCACAGTGTGGAAATGGCAGCGTTTGCACAGCTCCTGCCAAACAAAACGAACCTGGTATCTCCTTCCACTGCTCCTGATTTCTATGTTAGGATTAATGCTATTCCTTATAATTGGGCCTCTGGGTGCTCCTAACCAGACCGAGACTATTCAGACAAGGCCATGTGAGAAGGATCTGACCCTTAGCCCCACGACAAGGACCTCAGATCCTGTCTCTGTTAACAGTTCCTTCTCCTGTTCTCTCTTTGAGCTCTTGCAGACCAGGAGGATAATTTTAAGACACCTTGACGCCCTGGAACTAGGGGGTAGCTCTGCCCAGAGAAGGAGGGCCATATCTAAAGACAGGGCACAAACAAAAGCAGAGCCCTGGTGGCTGTGTGCTCCCCTGACGATTAACGGCAAGTCACGGTGCCACCTCGAGCCTGCGCTCCACGCTTGTTCTCACAACACCCGTACCGGTATTCAATGAGAATGTGGATGTAACAGTTAATATAAAGACAAAAAGGGGTTGAAAAAGACCTTGCCATTTGTTTAGAGAACGGCAAGAACAGTAAAGAATATAGCAAGAACAGAACCCACGGTGTCTACATACTTAGTCACAAGGAAACACACTTGCAAACTCCTGAAGCCTGGCTTGTGTAACTACGGCTACTGTGTCTAACCATAAAGCCTCTGTATTAATCATACTAGTAACTTGACATTCTCTTGTTTTTCTTTAAAAAATACCTAATTCTACTTGTGGGAATTTCCTTAATCCTTTTCTAAAGAATAAGAACATGACCCACTTGTACCTGTTTACCTGGGACAAGCCCATTAAGGGTCATGCTTCTAAAAAATGGATAATCTATCTCTGTCATGATTGGGGGGTGTGGTACATGGGAAAATATGCAAAATGTTTTTTCACTAATCAAAGTGCCTTGTATCTCCAAAAATAATCAATCTTAAAGATCATACGATTGCTGTTAGATCACGTACCACCTGACTCACTGCCTATAAGTAAAGATACTGGGTCCAGCGGAGGAGAGAAGCCTGCTTGGTGACCAGAGAAAAATCTGGCTCTGTCACTCCTTCCGCCGACACCGTCCCTCCTTCAGGGACCCCTGGACCTGCTGGAGCCGGACTCCGGCCGTCAGCCAGAGTGACCACCACCTGCTGACCTCTGCACGGTTGTCCACCTCTCCCTCACCTTCTGTCTCAAGAAAACTCTGGAACCGTGAAGCATCTCTAAGGTAATGCTCACTATTCCATTAAATCCCTTTATTTAAATCTTATTTTTTTAAAAGATTTTATTTATTTATTTGACAGAGAGAGAGATCACAAGCAGGCAGAGAGGCAGGCAGAGAGAGAGGAGGAAGCAGGCTCCCTGCTGAGCAGAGAGCCCGATGCGGGCCTCGATCCCAGGACGTTGAGATCATGACCTGAGCCGAAAGCAGAGGCTTTAACCCACTGAGCCACCCAGGCGCCCTTATTTAAATCTTATTAAGATGTCCCAGGTTCTCAGGGACACCCCGGTACCGTCCCGGAGCCTGGAGCTCACCACGGACGGTGTGTCCGTCCTTTCCAGGTCCCCATGGTCTTTCCGTGGCGCGTTCCCCTCCGTGACCCCTCGCGCCGTGGGAGGCTGCTTCACGCTCACACAGGTGCCGACAGCCTGCGTGTCCGAGCGAGCGCCAGCGAGGACCCCCATGGAGACTCTGGGGGCTCTGTGACCCTTCCCCCCAGTTCTGGCTGCAGGTTTTGGTTTATTTACTTTTTTAAAAGTCTTAGACTTGATGTGTCTTCTAGTTTGAGAGTCATTCACTTTTGTATTGTTTTAATCCTTTTTGTCATGGTTTTAATCGTATTTATCAGAAAACTGAGCCTTGATTTTGGGCAGAAGTGGTTTCCCTGGTAACGTATTTGCCCGGGAACGCGTGCTGGCTACGCACAGTTGGAGACGTCATGGTCTCCATTGTCGACCCGGCAGACAGCAAAAGTCCCACGTAGAATTTCATGTCACCGCGACTCCCTCCAAGATTCTGTGGGCGCGGCGCCCCTGCGTGTCCCTGGTGTTTGGGGACGCGGCTCCCTCTGGGGGCCTGTGCACTTTCCTTCGCTAACCCCCGGGCTTTCCTGTAATTCTGTCATCTTGGAATTTAAAAAGTCACCTCAGCTGCATCTCATTTTGTCTCAAGTTGTTTTTTTCTAGGACAGGTGAGCACGTTGACGTCACGTCTGCTTGGGTACAAGGCTCCCCACGTTGGTTAGAATGGTGACCAGTGATGCCGTTCGCTTGTTTTGAGGGAAGCGTGTGGGGCGGGGTCACTGCCCCCTGAGCTGCCCGTCCCTCCGTCCCTCCGCCTGGGGAGCTTCGCACGTCTGCCTCCCACACGACAGGCTCACGTGCCCCGACGTCCAGCACGCTCTCCCCTCTCTAACATTCTGGTCCCGCGTCCGCCCTCCTGCCCGTCCAGGACTGTGTCTGCTGTGGGCGGCTGTGATTCTATGCATTTTCTTTCTCAGAATTTCCAGAAACCTGTGCCAATTGCTCATTTCTCAGTATTAATTCCATAGAAGTCCGTAAAATTACCTCAAGCTTTCTCTGGGTCTTGTAAGCGAAGCCGGTCAGAGCGAGCAATGAAGAGAGCTCGGAGAGCGTGTTCCCGTGATCGCAGGCACCTCTCGTGGGGACAGGGATGGCGCCACGCTGCCGATGAGGATGCCACGCCAGGCCCTGGCTCGCCCATGCAGACTGAGCATAGAAACTGGAGATTTCCTCTTCCTTTGGGCTACCAAGGTCACGGTGTCCTTGTCCCCAGACCCCACTCTCCTGAGCTCTGCTCGGTGTTTGTCCATCAAGGCTGCACCCAGCAGTGTGTGGTGGTGGGAAAAGCCGGGGCGCTTTCCCGCCAAAGGGCCGCACCCTCTGGTTTTCCACGTGGAGCCTCACGTCAGTCCCGCGGATGGAAGGGGCGCCTGCGTGCTGATAAGTGAACAGACTCCGGGCCGCGTGGCCACACTGCGTGCCTGTGTTCTAGAATGTTCTGAACACCGGTCAGCCTCCCCCTGGGAGTAAGGCCTGCGCGCCTCTGGCCACACTCTCACCCACAGGTTACACAGGACCTGCAGGACGTGTGTTTCTGTTTCAAGGCCCTGAGTTAGTACAGATCATTGGTTAACGTGACTCATGGCCAGTGGCGCTCGTACCTGAAGGAGGCGCGTCTAACACGTGGGTTTCTCCTGAGGCACAACACAGCCTTCCTGCCCCCAAAACTGCCAGACAGCACCTCATCCCTGGGCCTGTGGGCCATTTGAACCCGAGCAGTCACCACCACCACGAACAAGGCTCTCTGGCCCCTTCTGCGGGTCTCCGGAAGGAGACTGTCCGCGTCCGGAAGCAAAGGACAGGTTGTTTGTTCACCCGAATTGTCTTCTTGCATCAGGTTTCACTTCCCCAGAGACTCACGCGCTGCGGCCCGGCCCCCCGCCTCCCCCAGGGTCAGCAGGGATGCGGGGCCGGCGGGCGGGTCCCGGGAGGCCACCTGCTGCCGGCCGACGCTCAGCTCCCAGGCGGCGTGTGGTCTCACACATCCAGTGACACACACACCGGTCCAGACCCCTCACGGTGCCATGAAGGGACATAGGCATTTATAAACCCGCCGTTCCGTGCTCCTGTCCGTCTGAACCCCGTGCTTCCCGGCTGCAAACCCGCACCGCCTTAGCTCCTGACTCTCCCTCACTTTCTGGGGCCCGTGCTAGCCGCTGATCTTTTTTAAGGAACACGTTTTCACCAGAAACTAACATTTCCCCCTAACAATTAGACACCCAAATGCCTGTGAGACGGGGGCGTCACCGTGGACGTGGGGCTCGGTCCACGCAGGATGCCGGTGGGCGCAGGAGGCGGGAGGCGGGGTTGCAGCACGGCCGTGAGAGCTGATGGGCAGGTGATCCTGGCGGGCAGGTGACCTGAGGAGAAGCGCCACGGCCAGAATCTCCTTACGGCTGGACCTCGGGCCTCCTGCTCACGTTGCAGGACACGCGCGTGCTCCCCGCGGCTGGAGCCTAGGATGTCCTGTCTCATGTTGCAAAGTCCCCCCTCCTCTCCGACCGCATTGGACACGCCGGGACCCTGCGGGGGACACCAGCCACGCAGCTCACCTGAGCGCTCACCCCTGCTCTGGGCCGGTGGAGACGCTTCTGGACGGAGCCGCCCTGGTGCCCCCCGCACGCCCAGCGCCCTGGGCCCCAGCTGGCCGCCGGGATGTCGTCGGCGCGCGGCCAGTGCAGCCACATTCCCAGGGAGCGGGGGCCGCTCCGGATGAAAGCCGCTGGCTCCGGGCGCGCCCGGGGTGAGCTCCAGAGGCTGCAAGACCGATTTCCGTAGGTCTGTGGAAAATCTCGTGGCGCGTTCTCCACCCTCTAAGAAAATAGCTTTTCCAGCTTCTGTTTCCATTTTCAGCAGGGCCAAGTTTTAGGACGGCTTCTGGCTGCTGCAGGCCAGTGTGGGGTGCCTGTGAGAAGCTGCTGCGGGGCCCCTCATTGATGTTTGCTGAACGCACGTGCACCGAGCCCCGACTAATGCTCCACAGGCACCGTCCTCCGCCCCACGCTCCCCTGCACTGCGGCTCTTCATCTGAATTTTGCAGATGACGGGACCACACTCAGAAAAGCAGAGCATCCTGCCCGAGGTCCAAAGCTGGGAGGCAGCAGCCCCACAGAATGGGGTGCTGGTCAGTGCTCACAGCTGGCTCTCAGATGGTGGGGGTCCCGATTTGTGGCCATTTCCGATTTCACTCTGACCAACCAGCTCACAGATCTAGAAATTCAGGAGTCGGGCCAGCCAGTTCCAGCTCACTCTGCAGGCTGGAACCCCAGCCCCAGGAGCACAGCCCTCTGCGACCCCAGGCTCAGCCCTGGGGACTTCCAGCTGAGGCCCAGGCGGAGGCAGACCCAAGCCCACTGCTCTGCCCCTGACCTCTCCAACCCAAAGACCTCCTGGGCACGCGGGTAGATTTTCCGCACCCTCTGCTGTGGGCTAGTTGGGGCCACAGCTGTGGAACCCAGGGTGGACGTCGTGTCTCCTGGGGACAGGGCGTGGGCTCAGTTCCAGCTGCTCCGGCTAGCCAGTGCTCAGCGGGCCTGGCAGCTGGGATAGGGTGGGAGTGGGGGGTGGGGAGGGGGAGAATGAGTCCGTGGTCGGTACCCCACACTCCATCCGAAACCCAGAGCAGCACCAAACAGGACTGTCCCAAAGGGGAAACCTCGCCAGCACTGAAAACCGGTGGAGCAGCGAATCTGAGCACCCACCGCGGCCATGCTGTGGACACGGGACTCCGAGGTGCCCGGCGGGTGACCACGCATGCTGGAGCGACTGTCCAGACAGGAAGGGAGGTGTGCGGACACCTGACCTGTGAGGCCTCAGGGAGACACAAAGCGCCTGGAGGAAACAGAGAAACAGCTGGGGGAGAGTCCCACAGGAAAAGGTGTGATCTGACTCTTCCAGGCCGTCCTGCACCCCCCAGGGAAGGAAGGGAAGGAGGCCGTGCTGGCAGAGGGGTCCCGAGGAAAATCCCCAGTGTCTGGACCACGAGAGGTGCTCAGTCGCGGGGCTCCCGCACCTGCTCCGTGCTCGTGTTCCGCCCGTGACCAGGACCCCTTTTCCTCGGAGCAGCGGTGCATGCTGATGGGGGAGATGGGGCCCCGGTGGCGGGGAAGGTTCAGGAGCCACAGCGAGGGCCTCGTCTGGGAAAAGCCATCCAGGATTGGCGGGCGGGGGCCCAGAGTAGCTGCCCACAGCCCAGGAGCTCTTCCTCCTGCAGCAAAGCCGTCTCCACGGGCCAGCCTTGGGGACGACACACACGTCCTGTCTCAGCAAATGTGAATTCAAGGCCCACACTGGGTTGACCCATGCACTCCCCGGAGTGGGCAGGCCTCGGCGTTGATTGCAGGACCTTCCAGAAGGGAGGGTGAGGCGTTGAGATCCGGGCCTGGAACGACCTTGCCACTTTCTGCTCTGCGGGTTTGGCAGAGTCATGCATCTTCCTGTACCTCCGTTTCTTCTTGTGCAAACGGGGAGGAAGCAGCCCTGCCCCTGTGCGTTTTCTGTCCTAAGAATGCGATCACTGGACGCAGGTGCTGCAGCAGGGAGCACGCAGACCGCACACCTCCCGCCCTGAGCGAGCACAGAGCGCCGGTGGGGCGAGGACCAGGGTGAGCACCGGACGCGCCCGTCCCCACCTGCAGTACAGTGTCTCCTGATGAAAACTGTTAATGGTAAAATAAGGGCTCAGACTTTCCCGAGAATGTTCCAGGAGGAAACGTGGGGCTAGCAGAAATGTGTGCCTCTGCTATGTGTGTGGACTCAAAGTCATGTGGCCACAGCGCCCCCTCATGGGCCACAGCTCCGCGGGGACAGGGCCTGTTGGGACAGGAGGGGAAGGACAGCTGTCCCAGCAGGTTTGGGGACACTGCGGGCCCCGTGTCCTCATGGAGGGATGCCCTGAAAGGAGGCTGAGGGGCTGTGGGCACCTCTGACACGGTCACGTCCGTTTGGTCACGCGGCGGGGGGGAGGACTTGGGTGATGGATGAGCAGGGGCCGTGCAAGCAGGGCTGTGAGCCTTGAGGCAGGGGTGAGAGGAGGCTGCGGGAAGGGTGGCGGCCAGTGGGGCAGGACGAGGCCCAGGAAGACGCTCTGCCCTCTCCCCTCTACAAAGGGTCACCGGCCCCAGGGCGGACTGAATGCTGTGGCCCCCTGAGTCCTGTCCCTTCCCAGGGCGAGCCGGCCTGTCCCTGCAAACGGGGCCTCGCCCCCACCGCAGTGCCAGTCCCCTCTGGCCCGGGACGCACAGGCCGTCCTGGATCTGAGCCCGACTCAGTGCCTGCCCCGCGCCGGCCACCGCCACCCCCGTGGCTCCCGTCAGGGCAGGCAGGTGCAGCCGTGCCTCCGTGCTCCCGTCCTGGGACGCCGCGCGGGCCGGCCGGGTCTCACTCTGCTGCTCGGCGCCTGCGAACGCGGGACACAGCCCGGCCTCCCCGCTCCCCCGACGGTGGTCTCCGGCGGTCTGCGCGCCAGGGCCAAGTCCACACTGCGAGCCGCCGGCCGGTCCTGAGCCCGTGCTGCCTGTTGGAGAGGACGTTTGTCGGCACTCCCTCGCTAGCCCACGGCCACTCGGCAGAGACCGCAGCACCCCCCGCCACTTCCAAGACGTGTCCGGCGTGGCCTCCCCCGGGACATCCGACGGGGCCTGTTTGACAGCGATCTGATGTTCCCGGTGAGCGCGGTGACGCGGGAGACCAGGGAACCCGCTTCCGGGGCGGCCCCTCCACGGTCCTCACGGGCACCGATGCCGCTCCAGCCGCCGGGGTGCAGCGGACACAGCGTCTCCTTAAACGTCCGTCCGTCTTGAGCAGCCACTTAACTTCTGTCCTATCCGTCCTTCTCAGAGTCTGTTTAAACTTATTTCTGTGGTGGTTGAATTTCCATGAGGAAAAAGGGGGCATCTTTGTCCGGGTGGTTTTTATATTCTGTCTACATCACGGACATGGATTTCTAATGCAAGGCAATAAAATGGGTTGAAAAATACTTTGCCTATTTCCTAACTTACCTCTTACTTTGGGGGTGGGGGGGTCGGAGCTTTTATAAAATTCTCAGAGAGGTTTTCTCCTTTTGCAAATACGTTTGGCCGTGAGTCGCTGGGCCAAGCAGCAAGGCTGCGTGTCCCTCCGGCCCGTGTGGGTGTTGCTGGGAGCCGGGCTGTGGGGGCCTCACGAGGCCTGGGGCCCGGGAGGGGGGAACCGCGAGGCCCTCTGCTCACCGGACCCCGTGTCCCGCCCGCTGGATGTCCTTGCTCGACCTTCAGCTTCAGACCCCGGGTCCTCTGCCCTCCCCCACGTGGCTTCCCCGTGGCTCGTGGAGGACAGACCCATCTCTGGGCGCCACGGGCCGTGACGTTAAGGACAGACCTGATGCTGCTGCTCGCGTTCTTCCAAAAGTGTCTCTACCTGGAGCGAGCTGCTTCCTTGGCTCCAAAACAGGACCCCCACATGGCAGTCATTTCTACATTAGCGAGAGTCAGGCCTCAGACTTCAGGCCACGAGGGTGCAGCCTCCCCTTGGGACAGCAGGTGCCTCGTGCTGGGGCCTCTGTGCTGTCCTGACAGGAATCTGACAGATCAGAGAATGGACTCGCACATGCAACGTAACCATCAGCACAGCGTCCTCGTGTGATAGAAAGAAAATGACGTCGTATGTCATTAAACACGGAGATGATGTTCCCCGACCACCCACGGGACGCTGCTGTTCCTCGTGTTGGCTAATGAAGTAGTTCAGGCTGAAAATAAGGAAAATGATATTCAGCTGAATGCTGCCAATGCTCCTTTATGTATATTCCTCCTCTTGAAACGACGGCAAAATGAGTATATTATAAAAGTACACAGAAGCCCAGCAAACGCCACCCCCGGACACGAATGTCTGGGAGCCGGGGCTGGAAGCCTTGAGCAGAGCTTCAAGCAGCCCAGCGCTCTCTTGAAAAGAGGATGGAGACATTCTGGACAAACAGCGTCCTGGGGTGCGTACTGAGCGCGTCCCTGAAGCTCCAAGCAAGTCAGTTTGTGCAGAAAATTCTGTCGTGTTTCGGGGGGGACGGCATCCCTGGAGCTGGGGTGCAGGGCGGCGTCCTGAGCCCCGAGCAGCCAGGACACGGCCCGCCGCGGCCTGCTCCCTCCCGGCCCTCGCGTGGTCCAGGTCCAGCCGACTGCCCACCGCCCCGTGTGGGGGCCTCTTGCTGAGGAAGCGGCTGTAGCGCTTCTTCACGGAAGCCACCGGAAGGACCCCCTGCCCCCGCCACGGTCCCCTGACTGCATTCACCCGACCTCGTCCAACACTCACATCCCGTGGTGCAGGTGGGCACACTCGGAGCAGGGCTGAGTCCGACGCTCCGAGGGGCCAACGGCGTGTACCAGGCAGGCTGCACATCCCAGAGCCCGTGCGGGTGGCTCAGCGCTGTCCCTGCCACCCCACCTGCTCCGACCGACGAGTCCCCGGCCGTCAGGACCCGCCCGAGGACACACGCCACGCCAGCCCGAGCGGCCGCAGGGCAGCTGGCCGTCCCTCGGTGGGGACAGGGGCGGCTGGAGGCTGGTAGGCTCGGCCCGGACAGGTGCGGCCTCACCTGCTGGGGCGGCCCGGCGGCGCGGACGCGGTGGAGGACCGGCCGGAGTCCTCCGCGCAACTGAAGGTGCGCGATGCCCCTGTCACCGGCCTGGGCAGCTCGGCAGGTGGGCCCAACCGTCATTCCTCCTCGTCGCAGCGGGGGGGCCGATTCGCAGGGACGGGGCGGCTGGTTCAAATCCCGGCTCGCAGCGCGGCGCTGCTCCAGCTCCACGGCCCTGGTGTGCGGCGCAGGGCAGGACGCCCGCCTTCTGGTCCGCGCCGGGAGCGCGGATGGACCTGCTTCCACTCGGTAGCCTGTGGGGGGGAGGACCCCGCGACCGCCCCACGGACGCCCGCCTGCAGACCTGCCGTCACTTCCCTGTGAGCAGACCCACCTCCGGTGTGGACGGCCAGGACCCGCCCGCACAGATCCCAGACCAGACCCATCCCCGAACCCAGCCAGACCGGAAACCCCCCAAAACCAATGAACACACACCAAACCCCACAAGGTCAGCCTTTGACTCTGGAACCTGTAACTGCTCTGCGTCCTACCCGCAGCAAGAAGCGAAGGCGGCCAACCAGCCTTCGCCTGGGGGCTGGGACTCCCTTCCCCGCCCCTCTCCGGGTGTGGCCTCTCCCAGACCCGCCCTCCTCTCCACTGGGCGTGGCCTGCCCAGTCCCGCCCCCGCCCCTCTCCTGGGCGTGGCGTCTGCCAGACCCGCCTTCCTCTCCCCCTGGGCGTGGCCTCCCCCAATCCCACCCCTTCCTCTCCCCCTGGGTGTGGCCTCCCCAAACCCGCCCCTCCCCTGGGCGTGGCCTCTCCCAGACCCGCCTTCCACTCCACTGGGCGGGGCCTCCCAGTCCCGCCCCTCCCCTCCCCTGGCCCTGGCCTCCCCAGCCCCGCCCCCAAGCAGCCGCCTGTCCTTCCAGCGCCTACCTGGGCGCGCCCTGGTCTCCTGACCCCGCGCTAACTCGCTGCACAGCATAAAAACTAACGTGCATCTGGTATCAGGAGCTGGAGCTCTTGTGACTCTTCTTGGAGACAGCAGCGCCTCCCACAGGGCTCGTCCCGGGGGTTAGAGGAGGTGCCGTGCAGCGGGCGTGCGGCGGTCCGGGTGCGTGGACCTCGGGCTGTGTGGAGGGTGGGGCGCCTGGAGCTCGGGGTGCGTGGATGTCGGGGTGCATGGAGGTTGGGGTGCCTGGAGGTCAGGGCACCTGGAGGTCGGGGCGCCTGGAGGTCGCGGTCGGGGTCCTGGGCGGTGGGTCGCCTTCCCCGCCTGGTTTGCCCACAGAGGCCGTGCGTGTCCGCGCCCCCGCGTGTCCCCAGCACACGCAGCTGTCCTGACACGTCTGACTCGATGGCTTCAGGTTGAGCACCTGAGCCGCTTTGGGCCAGGCCGCGCCGTGCTGACTGGCCGGGAGGGGACGCTGGACCAGAGCTGGGTCAGCCCCACCTGGAAGGGCCAGGCCGCTGGGACTCTGACTCGAGTTGCGTCCTCAGTGCTGCTGCTGCGGGCGCGTGGTTCAGCCCCGTGCAGCTGGGAACCCCTGTTTGTGCCTCAGTCTCTCCCCGGTCAGGTGGGGAAGGAAGGCGCGGGGAGGCTCTGCCCGGAGGAGCCTGGTTCTCGTGGTGGGTGCGGCCGTGGGGGTCCGTGGGGGAGGCCGGGGTGACCAGTGGGGTGTACGGACGTCCAGGGACAGCACAGAGACCGCACACTGGCCTTGGGGGCTGGGGTCTGGTCCTGCCCAGGAGGCACTAGGTCACCGTGTGCCCCCCTCACATGGTCACGCTGAGCTCTCGGGGGCAGATCTGCAAAGTGTGCCAGCCTCTGGTTAGAGCCCTGAGACCGGAGAAAAGGTCATTCCGTTACCGCAGTTAGGACCTGTAGGGACACATCCGTCTGCACGGCCTGGTGACACGGGCGGTTTAGAGCAGTGGGAGGCACAGTTTGCTTGCACGGCGATCAGGTTTGATCACCTCGTGTTTCCCTCGCGCTCCCGTGCAGTGTGAGCTGCTGTTCTCGGAGGTAATGTCCGGGGCAGGCTGTGCTCGAGAAGAGCCAGCGTGCACGTCCAGGGCTCTGCTGGCCTCCAGATTCAGTCGATCACCAAGATCGGCAGCTGGAGCTGCCCCCCCCCGGCCACGTCCTGCTCAGTCCCCGAAGCCCAGCTCCGAGCGTGCTGGGTGGTGCGGAACGTGCCATCCCGTGGACTGTGGGCTGGGTGGCTCCTTCCTAAGGGGCTTCCGGGTGTAGTGGGGGTGAGGACCTTCCTCGGGGTGGGTCTCCGTCTCCCAGGCTTGCTGCTGACCCACAGAAATGCACTCTGCACCTTCCAGAGGCCCGGGCGGTCTCAGGCTCAGCCAGAGGCAGGTGCGTCTGCAGGGGCTGGGCGAGCGGGCTCCTTCCCAAGCTCCAGCTACCTGCTGCTAGACTATCTCAGCTTGGGGAGGGCGTGGGGAGGTTGGGCGGAGGCACCTGCCTGTCTTGGTTCTTTAGTCTTTCAGAGCCTGAGAAGTTCCGGCCCCCGCCAACCTCTCTGCTCCCCGGGTTGGGGATGGCGGCTCTTATTCTCTTTTGCTTTTGGACCAAAAGCAGCCACCACAAAGCCCTAGCATGGCATCGCTGGAAACCAAACCCTGCATCCTGCCTGGACTTTTGGAAATAGGTCCACAATAAGACATGATTTCTTTCCTCTAATTTGTAAAAAATGTACATTAATAAAAACAGATATAGCAGAATTTTCCCAGAATCACATTTTGTAAGGATATTCGTGTCAACACCCAGCCTTACACATGCGCCCTGCTGGGCAGAGCACGTGGTCTCCGTGGGGCCGCTCAGGCCCCAGGCAGACACTGTCCTCAGGGCAGCTGGACCCCACTGCCGAGGGCGCGCTACCTTGGCCGGAAGTCCTTACAAGGCGAACTTTAAATTAAAAGGGACGGATGTACTTTGCTGTGAAAAATCACTTTACACAATGTTTTGTTAAGTCCTTTATTTCTCTTACACTTTTGTCATTGTTCCTCAGGGTGGCCTTTGGGGCGAGGTTTGCCACAGCCGGGCCCTCCCCAGGCGTTTAACCCCCAGACAAAGCAGGTACAGGAAGCGGCTGCCTTGCACCGGGCGCCTGTCCTGCACGCTGGAGCCCACGGGGAATTCTTCCAGTCCAGCCAGGAAGGCGCCCGATTTGGGGTCCAAGAAAAACAGGAGGGATGGGTTGTGTTCCCCGCCGCGCCCAGCAGGTGGTGCTGTCGGCCAAGGAAAACGGGACATTCCCGGGCCCTGCTCATGGCCTCCCTCCTGAAGGAGAGGTCTGAGCAGGGGTCGTGCTCCACCCACAGCCCTGGGCTCCCGCGGGGTGCTCACGGGTGAGGCTCACGCGATGGACGTGCCCAGCGAGGAGGGGCCCGGCTCCCACCGTGCGACCCGGTCAGATGCCCCCGCACAGCTCCCGCAGCATTGCGAGTCCAGGTTTTGGGGTGCAGATGCTGGGGCAGTTGGTTCCATGGTAGCCGCAGGTGAATCGGCAAAGAGCCACGGGGCCGGCGTTCCCACCCCTCCTGTGACGCAGAGCAGTTCCCAGCTCGCTCCCGGGACTCAGCTGCTCTGCTGAGAAATGAAGGGGCCCCACAAAGTGCCCCTGGCGGGGGACGTCCAGGGCTAACGTCCTGTGGAGCTGATTATCCCAAGGAGGCCGCCAGCGTGCATGGTCACCCTCCCGGGAAGAGCCCCAGGAGGAAGGGAAGCGAGTGGGGACAGCAACACGGGGGCCTGGGAAGGGAGGCGGACCCCTGGGTTCCTGGTCCAGGTGCTTAGACCACAGCAAAACTGTCGCCGGTCCTGGCAGCGGGTCACCCAGAATTATGCCAGCAAAGTGACCAGTACCCCAGAGCAATCTGACTTCACGGAGAGTTAGGACTCCCACAAGCACATTGAGGCCCAGCTAAGGGTCACTGGGATCGTGGGCCGTGGACAGTTAATTATCCTGCGACCCTTCGGATCCGGGACTGTTCCTTCTGGCGCATTGGTTGTTCATCGGGAGCGTAGGAGGGTTCGGGTTCGGGTAGGAGGCCACACCAAGCACACGGGAACCGCGACCAAAACCCAAGCTCCCGGAGCCAAGACAGCGGGGCCTCCCAGCCGCTGGCCGCTGGTGCCCACAGGAGCCCGAGCGGCCCTGGTGGAGACCGACCCGCCGCGCTCTGCCCTCTCTCGTCGTCCCGGAGGGAATCCCAAGGAGTCCGCGCCGGGGATGCCGCCCGGCCGGCCCGGGAGCACGCGCTGCGCCGTGCTGGCGGCTCCGTCGCCCCTGACCTCCGAGGGGGACGTGGCTCCTCGCGGTGGGGGGCCGGGGAGCTTGCCCCAGGGGGCCTCTGATCCGGTTCATCGCAGTCACAACTGTTACGACGGGAACAGTTAGGAGAACCTGGGCCCAGCTCCTGTGAGCAGCACGCCAGTACTGGTCGGTCACGGGCAGCAAGACCTGCTTTGCAAACATTCCCTGACGTCCTGTCCGGCTCACGTCCTCCCGCGGGCGCATCAGGAAGAGCTGCCCGGACGGAGGGACGGAGGCGTGTCCCTGTCACCAGCTACGCTCCACGTTCCGGGGCGGGTGCGTCTGTGCGCCGGTCTGCGGGAGGGAAGCCTTCCCATCTCCCCTCTCCTGGCGCGGCGGGACCGGCCACCTGGGCAGGGGACTCAGCCGGCCACTCGGTCCTTCGTGTAGAAAACGAGGGCCGTGGGGATCGCTGGGTCGTGGGGATTGCCGGTCCCCGGACGCCACTGAGGCCGGGGACCCTCACAGGGGCGTCGGGCTGTTTCCTGTGTGCGGGGGAGCGGGGCCTGGCAGTCCCCTCGGGGGCGACACGGATCCCAAGAGCCATCCTCCTCCCACCGCTGCCTGCAGGGATGGAGGGGACGCCGCCGGGAGGGGACGCCGCCGGGAGGGGACGCCGCCACGAGGGGACGCAGCCGGGAGGGGACGCAGCCGGGAGGGGACGCCACCACGAGGGGACGCAGCCAGGAGGGGACGCAGCCGGGAGGGGACGCCGCCAGGAGGGGACACCGCCGGGAGGGGACGCCGCCGGGAGG
>LNAC01000402.1:46684-70271 GCA_002007465.1 Ailurus styani | reverse complement strand
CGCACAGGCGGGGGGCGCGGGTGGCCGCGCGAAGGGCAGGTAGGCGCGGCCGGCGTCCCGGTGGCGCGTGTTGACGCGGAGCAGCCCCTCAGGGCTCGTCCAGTTGCGCAGCTGCTTCTCCAAGGCCGGGGAGCTGCCGTACACCGTGGACGCGTCCAAGAACGAGCTCAGCCCGTTCATCTGCTGGCGCGGGGTGGCTGAGCTCAGGTTGCCGAAGAAGGCGCTTTGCGTCCCGGTGCCGCAGGCGGCAGAGGATCGGTAGAAGGGCAAGCAGGCGCTGTGCCCCGAGGCGTTGCCGCGCAGCTGCGGGAAAGGGGAGACGCGGTCACCGGCCTCGCACACACCCGGGAGGCTCCAGGCTGGCCACGTCCCTGGGCCCGGGGGGCACTCTCTGCCCATCCGCTGCTGTCCCCTGCCCTTAGTCCCAGCCTGCCCCAGGTCCCGTCGGGGTCAGCGCGGTGAGGGCCCCCCGTCCCCACCGGGGTCGGTGAGGTGAGGGTCCCCCCGTCCCCGCCGGGGTCAGTGCATTGAGGGTCCCCCGTCCCCGCTGGGGTCGGCGCGGTGAGGGTCCCCCAGCAGCCCGTATGTCGTGCTTTTACCCCTTCTCCCCATTTTCCCCTTTGGTGTATTTTGTTCTGATGCCTGGCCTATTGGGGCCTCCGGGACAGATGCCTAGAGGGTCCTAACTGCTGGTTCTCTTATCTGGCCCGCCCGCTTATGTCTCCCTTCCTGGCACACCGCGGAGCCTGGAACAGCCTGGAGCAGAGGGCTGCTTGGCGAAGGTGCAGGGGCAGACACCAGTGAGGACGCAGCCCAGACTGGCTGCTCCTGAGTAGAAAGTGTCCCCCGCCGGCCTCCAGGGGTTTCCCACAGAGGAGTGATTCAAACCCCCGCGTGTCTTTCCTTGCCGGTAAGAGGGGAATGAGACCCGTATTTACGGAGACCCGTTTCGCAGCATCCGCGGCAACCCCATGGGCACCGCCCTCTGGCTCTGCGGCCGTGTCCCGGGCACACACGGGCACCACGGCCGACGTCTGGAGACGCGCCTCGAGTCGTTATTTGTGACAGCGCGAAGACTTCAATCCTCGAGAGCCAGCAAATTGGTCGATAAGCTCTAGTGCAGACTTGAAGAAGACTTAAACAATCACATGTCTGTCCACTTAATGATACGGGGAGACGTGTAATAATCAGTCCAGGTTCAGAACAATGCACGTGGCCGGACACGCCGGCTGCAAGGTTCAGAGCACACGCATGCGTGCACACGCAGGGACACACACGTGCACACATACAAAGGACAATTTCTGGACGGACACACAGGCTATTCCTCACAGTGGACACCTCCCCGCTCCCCATACAGGACAAATGGGGGTTCGGACCTTTCACTTACACGTCTCGGTTCGGTTTTTTACATGACATCTGTTACCTTCATGGTAAATAGAAAAAAAGTTCAGAATTCTACCTGTATGGGAAAACATGGGTTTTGGTTTTCACACGTCAGCTGGCAATCCGCTCCTCCCCCAAATGCAGCTTTGCTGGTACTCTGAGGTGTGAACGCAATGTCGTGATCGATGTATTGTCCCCACGCCATGAGGAGGTCGGAATATTGATCATCTTCGGTGATGGCCTCGTTGGGGACCTGAATGACCTGTCTCGTCACCTCCCGGACCTGCGAGAGAGACCAGCCTGTCATGTGGGATGGGAATCTGCAGAGACAGAGGATCAGGGGGAGCTCGCAGGTCAGGTGCTCAGTCAGGACGGGGAGCCCGCAGGTCGGGGCGCCCGCTCAGGACGGGGAGCCCGCAGGTCGGGGCGCCCGCTCATGACGGGGAGCCATGGGTGTGATAAGGGCCATGACTCGGTGAGGGGGTGGGGCAGGGAGGGCTCTGCCCAGAAGTACACACATCTGCAGATGTGATTACTGTCAGGACCTTGACACAGGGGCTCTTCTGGGCTTCCCGGTGGATCCAGTGCGATCACATGGTTCTTAGAATCTGAGAACCTCTCCTGCCTGTTGTCAGAGGGGACGTGGGCTTAGGGCCCAGGCAGGGGACCCTCTGGTCGCAGCCCCGTGAGCCCCCGAGGCACGTCTCACCTCCAGAACTGGAGGATGGCAACGTGCAGTAGTTTCAGCAGGAGCGGGAACCTAAGAGCCCACGTTAAAGATTTCTGAGCTCCCGTTGTTCCAAGGAGCCACGTCATTCTGGGAACACGGTTTACAGAGTCCTAGTCCCCTAACGCTGAGAGTTCAGAGAGCCTCGGGCCACCAGGCAGGATGGGAAAGGTATACTACCTCCTTCAGGGACAGTCAAGGGGCGGCCAAGAGTGACCTTCAGAAAGGCAGGGGGACGAGTGCAGCCGGAATCGCCCAGCCGCTGCTCCAACGCTGCTCCGGCTCGAAGCGCCCCTGTCCTCCTGCCCGGCGGCCGTCTGCAGGAGCGGCCAGGGAAGCTGGCCACGTCCGTAGGGGAGCCTGGGGACGGGGCACCGGTCCCCAAGTGGGTGTGGTCGGACCCTGACTGCTCGCACTGAGCAGGGTCACTCCCACATTTCCGGAGAATTCCATTGTCCCACGTAGTGTAAGACCAGGCAGACCGGTTTATTCACGAAAGCAAGTAAGCAAATTGAGGGCAACATACCCACTTTTTAACCAAATTGATCAGTGGATTGGATATGAGTTTGCTTAGCAAATAATTTGCCTCTGGGAGTAAAGCGGCAACCATCATTTTGCATAAATGAGTGAATTACTTAATTGTTAAGTATCTTTGATTAAACCCCCTCCTCTGCCTATGGGTAAAGGAATTTATTTCAAAATGACAAAATGAGGGGTGCCCGGGTGGCCCAGGTGATTAAGCAACTGACCCTTGGTTTTGGCTCAGGTCGTGATCTCAGGGTCGTGATAACAAGCCCCATGTTGGGCTCCGGGGCCAGCGGGGAGTCCGCTTGGGATTCTCTCCCGCTACTCTTCCCCACCACAAAATTAATAAACCTTTAACAAAAACACACCAAAATACTGCAATGACTGTGAAGACCGGAGAGTTAGCTGAGCCGCAATCTAAGTCTGCACTGTGCCCATCACCGCTGGTGACTCACCTCTCTGCCCTCAGCCCCCAAGCTGGGGAGCCGGGCCCAAAGCTGCTGAGCTCAGGCCTGTGGGGACGGAGAGGACCCGCCGCCCGGAGCCCGCCGCCCGGAGCCTGGGCGCGGCAACAGCCTGGTGTCCTCCCGGACAGCGGGTGGCCTGGCCATGTCGCGGGGGCCGGGTTCCGGCACCTACCGGGGGCAGCGGGAAGCCGCCGTACAGGAAGTGGGGGTTCCACCCTCTGGGCTCGCTGATGCCGTCTTCGTAGGCTGGCGGCAGCCACCTCGCCAGCGCCGTGTTGGATGCTCCCCACCGGGGGTGGTCTCTGCGGAAACAGACGTGAGACTTTCAACCGTAAGAGAGCCTACATTTGGGAAACAATAGAATGGAAACATCAGTTCAAAGAGCAAAAAGAAACGGGAATTTTCTGTTAGGGAAATTTTTTTTAAACGGATAATTTGGTCATAAAGTCGTTACGGTGTTCATGTTCCCTTGGCATTCGTCCAGCAAACCCACGCGGGAACACCCGCAGGGGGGTGTTTGTATGGTCTTTGCAGGGTCTTTGCAAAGAAGTGTGTGAGGCCAGTTTGGAGGCTGTGGACAAGCTTCCGAGTTGGAAAAGATTGGATCTAGACTTTTCAAAGCCTCTCACGCATCCGAAGTGTAGACACTTGGAACATCGAAGGAGCGAAATCTAAGAATCATGACAAGCCGAGTGGTTTTGTAAAGTGTTTGGAGTGTTCGAAAGTATAAATATTAAAGATCCGTGGCTTAGTTTTGATACATTGTTATCCCGATTTGAGGACAGCGCATCCGTGGACGCCCCCTCCGTCAGCGGGACGGGTTTGGGAGCTGGTCTGTGCGTGAAAGTCACCGTGTGCCACCGAGGCTGCTGCTCTAATGAAGCGTCCACACACCTGAAGGCGAGGGCAGTTTTGGCCTCGGACAGACTGAACAGAGCCCTTCTCCTCGTGGGTCTGCACGGCTCCGGAAGTGGGGAAAAGGACTCACGTCACCGCTGCCCCGGCCGGGAGCCCCCGAGGGACTCGCCAGCAGGAGGCGGGGCGGGGACTTCTGTGCGTCTGCAGGGCGGCGGTGGGGGGCGTCCTGTCGTCCATCTGTCCGTCCTTGATATCCCGCACACCAGCGTGGCCCGGTCTGCGCAGTGACGCGGGGCTGCGGTGCGTCTAATTAGCGGCAGGAAGTCAGCGTGGGGAGACCGCGTGCTCTCCCGAAAGTCGGATTCCTTACAGTCGGTTCATGTTTATGGAAATCCCACTGCTTGGGGGGAGGTGCAATTTCACTGCATTAAAAATGATGAAATGTTCATTAAACTGCTTAGGCCACGGTTTTTTTTGCTGATCGACTTTTGCACGTCGGTAGCTTGTAGGCTGTCCCGGGAGCCCAGGGCCTCGCCAGTCTTCGTGGGCACTCGGCAAGGGTGTGCGCTCGGCCTGCCCGGCGGGAGCCCGGGGGGAGCGTGGCCGGCGCCGGGGCGGCACCACCAGCGTGTCGCATCTGCGGGATCGGGTGCAGCGTGTTTCCAGGGGCCCGACTCTGCTCTCGAGGCCGTTGCCCTCGTGGCTTCTCGTGAAGCAGATGAATGTGGCGACAGGCGGTGTCTCCGTCACTGTGGGGGTGGAAACGTCATCGGCGGTCTCCGTCCGTCTGGTGGGCAGGTCAGAGACGGCGAGGGCCAGGCTGGTGAGCAGTTGGCGTTCGCTCGATGCTAAGTCTGAGCTGGGAACAGTCTGCTGTGATCGCGAGAATCACCCCACGGGGGAAGACCTCACCGGTGCCTGCGGGTGGGAGCCGGCTCGCGGGAGGAGCCGCATGGAGTGGAGTCTGTGGGCCTCTGTGGCCGAGGCCTCGGGTGAGTCCCACGAGGTCGGGTACTGTCGGTCATTCGTGGTGACAGTCACGGCAACACTTATGGCGGCGGCGCTGCAGGCTGCACGCACGGATCTCTAAAATTCTCCCGGGAGGCAGGCACGGCTCTTCCAGGAAGTGTCCTTCGCTCTCGGGAGGCAGAAACAGGGCCCGGATGGCCGACGACCGTCGTCCGTGGTCACCGTGTCACCCAGCAGCCCCGCCGAGACCCGCGTGTGCCCTAACGGCGGAAGGCAGCACGCGTGCCTGCACGCTCACGCCCAGAGCACCCGGCAGACGTGGGAGCCCGAGGAGCATGCGGGCACGGCTCTGGAGCGCGCGGTCGGGCCCCGGAAAGAGGCGCGGCACCCGCTTCCCCGCACGCGACACGCCCGGAGCGCCAATCACGTCCTACCGACAGGAACCACTGCGGATGGCAGAAATCCTTCTCCACGTCCTTACCTGCCTCCGCGGGCTGTGTCCCAGCACTCGGCGCGTCCCCAGCGAGGGGAAAACGACCGTGCGGACTCCCCACAGCTGTGACCCCCACCCATCACCCCACACGCGGGAGAACCGGTGGAAACGGAGGCCTCGTTTCACTCCACCACTTGGAAATTCAGAGGTTATGCAGTCAAATTCCAAACCACATGTGGCTTACAGATAGAATATCGGCCAACATGCAGCCAATACGCAGGACCGGACCCCGTGTTCACCGCCGGCGGAGCAACGGGATAAGAAGTGACCCAGTTCAGGGCGCCTGGGTGGCTCAGTGGGTTGAAGCCTCTGCTTTCGGCTCAGGTCATGATCTCAGCGTCCTGGGATCGAGGCCCACGTCGGGCTCTCTGCTCAGCAGGGAGCCTGCTTCCTCCTCTCCCTGTCTCTCTGCCTGCCTCTCTGCCTACTTGTGATCTCTCTCTCTGTCATATAATAAATAAAATCTTAAAAAAAAAAAAAAAAGAAGTGACCCGGTTCAGGGAGAAAAAGAAACTGGAAAATACCCACTGTTCATCCGCACGAGAGTCGAGAAGAAAGACAGTAACGGGAACAAACCCCAGAGAAATCAGAGAGAAATACCGATGAAAACTTAGTAGAACATAGGAAGCACCACACGGTGGTCAAGGCCAAGATATCGGAGACTGAATTCGTGGAAACCTTGTAAAGAACTCCGCCCACTGGTGAGGCTCAGACGAGCAGTGAGCCCGGAGTCCTGCCGATGACAAACGTGCCTTCGAACGGAGGCAGAAGGTGACCCTCTGACCGGCAACGCTGCAGACACTCAGCTCAACAACCAGAACCATCCAGAAAGAAAGCGCACTTTCTCAGGTAAAAAATACGTATGTGGAAGAAACCCCCGTCCGGTCTCTGGTCCTGTCTCTGAGCAAACCGGGCTCAAACCTGCCAGGGGCATCGTACAGGACCTGCGGGCGGCCGGCCCCGGGCCACGAGAGCCCGCGTGTGCGGCGTGTGTGTGCCGCACGGCCACGGCCCGGAGCAGCCCTGAGCGCGGTGTCGTGTGCACGGAGGACTCCACCTCCGCCGCCGGGGCCTCGGGGGAGAGGGCGGCAGACGGAGGAGACGGGCCCGGCCAGGAGAGCGGCCACAAGAATCCGGGACGGCGCTCCCCCAGGGCTGGGCCGGGGACGTCCTGCCGCAGCTGAAGGACCTGGGGGCTGAGCTGAGGGGCCCCGGCCCTCGTGGGAGGCGGCGGGAGAGGAGAGGGGACGCACTCGCTGGCACAAGCAGCGGCTTCACCAGAGCGAAGGAGGGAAGTCCGGACATCTGGGACATCCCAAATCCCAGACGGTTTGGTTTGCTCGGGCATCACCCTCTGTCCTGAACCACGGACTGGACCACACGCCCCTGCCTGTTGCCAGCAGGCCCCGCGAGCCCCGTGACCCCTGTGACCCCCATGACCAGCCCCGCGAGCCCCGTGACCCCCGTGACCAGCCCCGCAAGCCCCGTGACCCCCGTGACCAGCCCCGCGAGCCCCGTGACCCCCGTGACCAGCCCCGTGAGCCCCGTGACCAGCCACGTGAGCCCCGTGACCAGCCACGTGGCCAGCAGTCTCGTTTTGTTCTGAGGTTCTCTCTGCGTTTCTGGTTAGTCCAGGACTACAGTCATCACAGGACCTAACATTCAAACTGCGAAACTCTAACAAAAATGGAGCTAGTCCTGTTTATGCTGGACCCACTGGGGCCCGGGGTCCCATTCATCAGCTCCGTGAGGACAGCGCTGTCCTGTTCCTCAGCATGTGTCATGGGGCCTGGCTCAGGGCGGAAGGGAGGGAGGGAGGCCTGCCATCTCTCCCAGTCCCACCCCGGGCACCGGGCCACAGTTGTGCTGCCCTCTGGTACCCAGGCGGCTGCTCTGGGGCAGATGTGCCTCATGGGCCCCGTGGCCGTCCACCTGTGACCCATCCGACGTCTGGGCCCGATGAAGTCACATTCTTGGCCCTCATCCTTCTCAGGGTTCTGATCTCAGTTGAGCCCACAGCTCCTGGGCCTTCCCAGAACCCGATTCTAGGGGACACTTTGTGGAATGGGTGGGGCAGCGTCCAGGGGACAGTGGTGGACGGGGTCACGTCGGGGGACACCTGCAGATGGGGCGGGGCAGGTGGGTGGTCCAGGGCCCTCAGAGGCGGGAGAAGACCCCGGGGGGTCTGTGGTCCCCCTCGGGACGGCCTCCAACGCTGTGGAACCCGCTGCACCCCCGCGGCGGAGCGGGGCCCGGGGACCACCTACCTGTTGTTGCAGGCGCCCGTGATGAGCCGGTACTTGTCGGCCAGGCAGGTGTTTGGGCACGCGGGGGGCAGCATGTAAGGCAGGCATCCGGACAGGTTCGCGATGGTGTTCAGCACGTCTTCCGGCAGGACGTCTGGGGAGAGAGGCCGTGTGTGGTGACGAACCTGGCGCGGCTGTACAGTGGCCAGGTGGTCTCAGACGGCGCCAGCCACGCCTGCCCCGTCTCCTCTGGGGCGACAGCTTCCCTCTCCTTCACACCAGTCGCTCTGGGTAATCCCCACGCGAGGACATGGCTCTTCAAACCCGTGTCTGCTGGCACCGTACAGGAAAGCAGGGCACCTGGAGACAGGGCGCCCGCGCGTCGCGGCCCCGACGGTGCGGCCAGCAGGGCTCGGTCCTCCCCTCCCCCACCCCGCCCGGGCAGGTGTGCGGCCGCATGCGCGCGTCTGTCCTGGGAGCCCCACTGTCTCCGAGCACTGACTTCTGACTCCCTTCTCCCTGTCTCTCCAGGTTAGGGACCAGAACGCCGGCGGGTCTGTGTTTCTTTGCCCAGTCCTGTTCTGTTCACTTAGCACGTCGGAGGAAGGGCTGCTTTCTTGTGGGCTCCGAGAAGGATCTTTGGTTACTTCTCCAAGAGGATTTGTACAAATCTTCGAGATGATGCCATAAAAATGCCCAACTAGATGCCAGCGAGCTGAGCTTCGCCGGACGAACTCCGGAAAGAACGCGTTCCGTCTTAAATCCGAGAGAAACAGCACCAGTGTCTCAGGCAGTGACGTGCAGGGAGCCGTGTGCACGGCTGGCCCGGTGCGAGCCGCGGAAGCACCCGGCCGGGCTCCCCGTTCCGCCCACGGACACGCCCACGCCGCTCGCGAGGCTGAGCCCAGATCCCCCGACAGGACGTGCGCGGACACCGCTGGACGGAAGCCGAGTGCCCCGCAGGGAGCCTCATGGTCACAGCCTCGCAATGAACAGAACCAGAACCCGGAAGGCGCCTGGGAGCAGGGCGCCCGCACGCGGCCGGGGACATTGGGTGCTGATGAGGTCACAGGACCACGAGGGGGGCTCAGAGCCCTTTCCCACGCTGCATGCTGCCTGCTCCTGTCACGTTGTTGACAACAGAAACCACGGGGAATTCTGTAAATTAGCCGGTTCTTCGGTTCTGCATCTCAGGCAGGGCCCGGCCGGCCAGCCCGGTCTCCCCAGCCGCGGGGCAAGGGTGCAGACCCTGGAGCAGGTGTGCGGGGGCTGGGGTCTGTGCACGCGACAGGACGGGGTCTGCGCACACACGGCCTCGGCACAGTTGCTCCACCCCACAACTTGAAACAAGACCGTGTCTCATGAATCGTTGCTTGCTACGACGTCGATGGGACCTGCTCCGGGCAGTGTCTGGGAATCCGGGGAGCCCCGGCGTGGCGGAGCCCGTCTCCCTCCGCAGGCTGACGGGACGCGGCACGTGGGCACAAGGGACTGCTCCTCCGCCGCCCGAGGTATGAAATCCCCTCGTTCCAGGGACACGGACGGAGCTGGGGGTGTCACGCCAAGCGAACGAGTCCGTGAGAGAAAGACAAACACCGTACGGTCTCACTCACATGTGGAATTAAGAAACAAAACCGAGGAACATGGGGCCTGGGGGACGAGAGAGACTCTTACCGCTGGAGCAGAGGGAGGGGCTGCTGCGGCAGGGGTGAGTGGGGGGGCTGGAGGGCACGGGCATCGGAGGCACCTGCCGGGGGCACTGGGCGTCACTCAGTTCTACTCCTGAAACCAATTCTACCATGTGTGTTAACTAAGTAGACTTTAAATAAAAACTTGAGATAAACAAATTAAAACAATGAAAGTGAGTAAGAGAAAGAAAGGCTAAGTCAGCCTGAAGTGTCTATGGCTCTTTCGGAGGAAGAGCCCAGGGACGCCACACGGAAAAGCCTGGCTGAGCCCGCTGCTCGCAGGCCCCGTCTTCTCGGTCCCCATCCCGGGCTCGCGGGGCCGCCCCGGGGGCCCGGCACCAGCGCCCGTCTTGCGCCGACCGGCTGCCTGGCTGGAGGGGCCGCTCTGCCCGCAGCCGTGCCAGTTCGGAGTCGGCAAACGGCTTCTCAGAGGCCCGGAGGGAGCAACGGGGGCCACGGCCCGCCGCGGGGAAGCTCCCCGTCCCTGCCGCTGCCCCGGGGCCCCCACGGGAACGCTCCCCCCGGAACAGCCCTGCCCACAGCTCCCGCCGCCCGCGCGGTCCCCGGGGGCCTCCTCGTGCTCTTGGAGCCACGGCGGAGGCCGTCAGGTGCTTGCGCTGCCGCCCCAGGTTCCGCCGGGACCGCGAGGGCCGAAGCCAGGCGCACCCGACGGCTGCTCGCGCCACAGCCACAGACCCTCCTGGGAAGCGCCCCGCGCGGTCCCCCCTCCCGGGGTCTGCCCCTCGGGCGCTGCTCGGCTGGGGGCACCCGGGGCTCACCGGTGGGGGGCCGCCATCCCCTGAGCTTCCCGTGGACCTGGGTCTTCAGCGCCCGCAAGGAAGCTTCCATGATCTCGGCCGCTCGGGAGATGGCCCGGCTCGTCGGCTCAGGGCGTTTGGAAAAGGACAGAAGCTGGGCAGGAGAAGGCATCTCTCTTCTGCTGAGGTCTCTGCGGCACAAGGGGCACAGAAAGTGGGTTACTCATCTGTGGCTGCTTGTGTCGGTCATCGGCGCTCCCTTCAGAGAGGACGTGCCAGGGACCTGCCCCGAGCGGCGCCGAGGACAGGCGTGTCCGAGGGCATCAGGGCACAGCCCGCGGGTGACGTGAGCCTTCTCGTGGGACCCACTAGACGCCCTTGCTGAGCTCCCCGCCGAGCTGGGGGCCCCGAGTGCATGCAGCCCCCTGTTGCTCCCGCAGCCGCGCAAGCTCGCAAGCTCGCAAGCCGGCCCGTCCCCGCAGACAGTCAACCCCACGGGCCAGAACAGGGCGACAGAGCCGTGTGCGGGGGGCAGGAGGCACTGTGTCCCCAGCACCCCGCATCCCGGCCTCTCACGTTCCGGCAGCGCCCTCCCCGGGGATCCGTGCGGCCCCTGCTCGCGGCACTTGGGGGCTGGGGACTGGGGGGCGGCCGCCCGAGCTGGCCTCTGCCTGGGCGGCAGCTACAGGGCACAGCCCGCGGCCCACGGGCCGAACAGGGCTTCTCCCACCAGCGGCCACCCCGCGGCCACCGAAGCGTTGCGCGTCAGTGATAAGCTCGAATGTGCCCCGCGCAGAACGGGGCGGCCGGGCACAACTCACCTCACGTTATCCCTCCTGAAACCCGGTGATAAAGGCCATAATTACGCTCATTTTACAAAACTCACTCATCGCGCGTTGAGCAGCTGTGTTGGGGTGAACGGCCAGTGGCACGGCTGACACAGGGACCACACGCGGCCACGGCAGACACGCTAGAGCGAACCTGACATCCACACAACCGCGCATGACCTTGAACTTTCACGAAGAGCACTGCATGGGTCCTGCCTTATGTGCAACCCCAGGGCGCATGGACTTTTCTTTTTTAAAGATTTTATTTATTTGACAGAGAGAGACACAGCAAGACAGGGAACATAAGCAGGGGCAGTGGGAGAGGGAGAAGCAGGCTTCCCGCTGAGCAGGGAGCCCGATGCGGGGCTCGATCCCAGGACCCTGAGATCGTGACCTGAGCTAAAGGCAGACGCTGAACCCACTGAGACACCCAGGTGCCCCCATCCTATAGACGCTGACACACCAGCCGGCAGAGCTTCACGGGACAAGAGACCCCGGCCCCACTCACGGGACGCCAGCCACTGCAGTGCCAGCGCCGGACTTTCTGGGCTCCCTGAGACTCTGCAGGAGACAGGATGTCTCCCCAAAGATGTGTGCGTCCGAGTCTTCGGATCCGTGCACAGGCCTGGCTGCACAGCAAAGGGGATTAAGTTTCGGGTGGAACCGGGTTGCTAATCAGCTGAGGCTAAAAGGGGCTCTTCCCTGGAGTCCCCAGATGGCCGCGCAGCCTCCAGGACTTTACGACGGGAGGAGGAGGGTGGGGCGACAGGAGAAGAAGTCAGAAGTTCGGTCCCCGCCAAAGACAGAGGAAGGGCCCCGCCGGGCAACACTGGCGCCTCTGGAGCGGGGAAGGTGGGGGAGGGGAGGTTCCCCGGAGGCTTAGGAGGACTGCGGGCCCTGGACGGTGACTCGGGCCTGATGCGGTCGTGCCGCCAGGGGGACCCGGCGCGTCTGTCCTGGGAGCCAGCCCAGAGCCGAGCGGGAAGTGCCCCGCGCAGTCCCCCCGGCTTGGGGTCTGCCCCTCGGGCGCCGCTCGGCTGGGGGCACCGGGGGCTCACCGGTGGGGGGCCGTGGTCCCCTGAGCTTCCCGTGGACCCGGGTCTTCAGCGCCCGGACGGGAGCTCCCATGGGCAGGGTGACGACCACGTGCGCCGTACGGAGCTGCAGGGTTTGCAGCGACCTGCTCCAGCGGCCCTCGGAGGCAAGCACCCCGCTCGTCACGGAGCCTAGGCCGGGGCCCCTGCCGCACGCGGGCCCGGGCCTGACCGGCTCCCCGGGGCCTCCTCCCCCGTGGGCAGGGAGCAAACCCCTCCCCTCTGTGCGGCAGGCGCCGTGGCACCCAAGGCTCTCCACGTGGCAAACGTGCCCGGGACGCTGTTTGCGGTCGAGGCGGCTGGTGCCTCTTCCCACCATGTCCTCCGCCGGCGAACAAGCCAGTGGGCAGAGCCTCCCGGGACACAGACCCACGGCACCGCGGTCTCCGGGCCGCAGCCGGGCGCTGACGTCGAGCACGAGCCACGGAGGCAAAGCCCGAGGCCGCAGCCTCATGAGCACGGCCACGTGAGGGGCCACGTCCCCACGGGTGCGAGGCTGGATCCAGCGCCGGCGGCCTTCAGGGCAGGGCCTGGGCCAGGCTTCTGCTCCGGGCGGAGCCCCGCGGGCCGCTGCACCCCACGAGCTCCCGGCCAATTTCCCCCTCATTATTCTGCCTTTAGACCAGCTCCCACGCACGCTTCCTGGCGGTGCGTGCACACGCGTGTACATGTGTGTGCGCACTCGCGTGTGCGGGCGCTCTGGGGTCTCAGGCCAGCCTCAACCAGCGCCGGCAGAGCAGGCCACGGGGCCCATCCGAGGGGGTGAACCCCGTGTCCCCCTCAGCCTGTCAGCCCACGGAGCCTGCGCGTGCCTCCCAAGTGTCACAGAGATGACGTGAATCGGTGTCCACGTATTTCTTTAAACAGGTCTGGACCCTGATGGGTCAGATGTCTCTTCCCAGGACACGGACAGACGGAGTCGCAGATACTGTGAACGACTTCCTACGTCTTCCAGTTTGTGGGGAGAGTGTTTGTCCCCGGGGCCGCGCAGGTGTCCCGAGCGCAGACCCAGCACGCGTGAGCCGACGTGGTCGTGGAGGGAGGCAGGCCCCAGGCGGAGGCCCGGTGGGCTTGCATCTGCCGTGGGTCTTCGGGCGGCGGGTCCAGCGTCTTCAGGCGACGCCGCGCTTCTTCCCATGAGGACGGAGACCATCGCGGGTACCCCTGAGCAGCGGAGCGTGAGGGCCCCGCGTGCACACATCCATCTCGCTCTTCTCGTCCGTGGACAACGTGCAGGGGGTCTCCCGTCTCCCCTCCGGACAGGAAAGAACAGCCCTGTGCCCGTGGCCAGACTCCCGCGACCTCGGGGCCCAGTATGCCAGTTCGGGGGCAAACAGACCCCTCACCGCAGCTCTGTGCCCGAGAAAGGCCTCCTGGTCGCGGTTTAGCTGCAGACACCAGGGTGGGCGTTGTGAGCAGAGTGTCCGGTAGAGGCGCGGGGTGGGGGGACGCCCCGAGGCCGAGTCCCCCGTCCTCCAGGGGAATGAGGGACACGGGAGGGGGCGAGGACCACGCAGGGTGGGAGGCACCGCATCCTGAGCCTGGGGCCGGCGGGCCAGGAGCCCCAGGTGCAAGCAGGCGCTCTCCTCACCCCCCTGCTCCCCTGAAGAAAGGCCCCCGTGAGGTTCCCACACAGACCTGCTCCTCCACGGGAGACCGCACCCCTGCTCCCCGGCTCATCCCAGCCCGGAGAGGCCCACTGAAGTCTGATCCCGCAGCAACCCGGGCGGCCCCGGTCCCCACTCCCAGGTCGTCAACTCCGCTGTGCCGGCTGCTTTCCCTGCCGCCGCGCTCCAGCCCGGGCCCCCCGCTCTCCGGGGTCAGGTTGGTGACAGCTGCTGTGGGTGCAGGTCCCTCTGGGCACCTGGGCTTCTCCCCACAGAGACGTTTCCGCTGTGGTGTGTTTGCCCCCGGAGCCACCTCGTGAGGACGCCGGGGACCCTCGCGGGGGTCACGGTCCACACCCCGGCCACGGCTGCAGGTCCTCCCAAGGCCTCAGCTGTAAGAGGTGAGTAAGTTATGACAGAGCTACCCTCTTATCTGCAGCAAAAAAGATCTGATTCTGAACTCAGACGGGGAAGGGGGGCTTTTGCAGGCTCCACGTTCTCTGTGGGACGGCGGCCATGCAGCCATTCCCCTGGGGCCCCGGGACACAGGGGCTTCTGCTCTGGACGCTGGCCCTGAGCATGGGCGACCCCAGACCCGAGCAAGTGGGGTCCCAGCCCTGAGCATGTAGGGTACCAGCCCCGAGGACACAGGGTCACAGCCCCGAGGATATAGGGTCACAGCGCCAACTATCTGGGCTCCCAACTCGGGCATGTGGGGTCCCAGCCCCGAGCATGTGGGGTCCCAGTCCCGAGCACGTGGGGTCCCAGACTCTGGGACACAGATGACAGCCCCCAGCTGGTGGGCTCCAGCCCTGAGTGTCTGCACAGACGTGTCAACCATGTGGGGTCACAGCCCTGGAGGTGACCTCACTGTCTTGAGTCCAGGGGTCATAACCCTGAGCATATGGGGTCAAAGCCCAGAACATATGTGGAAACAGCCCCGAGCACGTGGGGTCCTGGCCTGGGCACGGGGGTCACGTGGCCCATTCACGGCACCTCCCTTCCTCGGCCCTTCCTTCTCCCTTCTCCCTTCCGGGTCTTCCTCCTCTGGCTTCTCTCCCCTCCGTCCGCCTCCATTGGTCTGCTTCCCGGTGTGTCCGTCTCTCTCCGCTTCAAGCAGCGGGGCCAAGGCTGCTCCCTCGTCCCCTCGTCCCGCCGCTGGGGTGACCCCTGCTTCAAGGTCACGGGGCTGGCGCACGTTGGCCGAACGAAGACATTAAAGGAGTTCGATCCTTCCAGGGACCACCGTGCACCCCACAGATTGGATTTTCTTCTGGTTTTAGAAGAATTCAGAAAAGAAGCAGACATCACATGCTCCACGGACCACGGTTTTAGAATATAAAGTGCTTTAGAAGCTTTTCAATGATCAGAATAAAAAATACTGAGAAATTGCATGTTTTATCCTTCATAAATAATAAATAATTATTGGGTATTTCTGTTGACATTTAATTACTTATTGAAATGTAATAATCCAGGACACCTGGGTATCAACACTGAGGCTTTCTGGGTCCTCCTGAGGGTGCATGTCCTGGATTTGAACCCTAAGGACTCCAAATAAACTTTGAGTTTGCTTTGTAGCCTCAGTTCCTTCTGGTGCGACGCTGGTCTTAGAAGACAGGAAAGAACGGTTAGAGACGGAGCGAGCAGAACGATGGTGTGATGGCGCCCAGTGCGATTCCCGAAGAGAACAACCCCGCAGCGACAGCCGCGCAGCAGCAGAGCCTGGAGCCCGGGCCCCACGCAGGCCCAGCCATGGCAGCGGGGCCACGCCGGCCAGCCACGCTCGGCGGAGCAGTGCGCACAGGAAGCTCCTGGCCCGTGAGTAAAGGACGGGTCCCTTGTGAAGACAAGGTGTGGTCCGTCAGCGCAGGGTCGGGGGCCGCCCTGCGGGGCCTCCAGGCATCCAGGGACGGGACGTGCATCGCTCTGGGGCCGGGTCTCGGGCCGCATGGACGCTGCAGTTCCGGCCCCAGGGACCGCGTGCTGGACGCCACCGACCCCAGTGAGAGCTTCTATAGTGACCCGTCAGCCGCCCCCGAAATACACTTGTGAGGACAAAACCTGCTCTTTAGCTGTTTGTTTGCTGTACAAACCTCTCATGTGAGACCACAACGTCCTCAATACTGATGTCCAGGATGTGTTAGAGTCAAGGGGCTTCTTACGACTCAAACCAGAACGGGGGGCGGGCTCACTCCTGCGCCAAACGCCTGTGGGCTGCAGCGTCCTCCAGCCCAGCCCGCTCCGGTCTCCGCTCCCCCTCCTGCCCCCAGGCCAGTAGCCCCTGCCTGGGACCCCCGCCTGCCTGGGACCCCCGCCTGCCTGGGACCCCATCTGCCGCGGAGACCGCTGCACCGCGTCCCGGCGACATCTCCACGCTTTGCTCTGGGCTTCCCTAGAGACAGAATTTGGGACTGTACGTCGGTTCCTTCGGGATCTTGCCCACGAAACCAGGAAAGAGTGAACGTGCGTGAGCTCCCGATTCGTAAGGACAAGACGCTGGGCCGGGGGCGAGGCCGGCTCCGTCCTCTAGCGACCTGCCCTCCCGGGCCCCACACAAAGCCTACCTCTTGGCGGTGTGGTAGATGGCGCGGTCCACCATGCGTCTGCTCTCCTCCACGACGCTGACGACCGGAGGGTCTGCGCTCCGTCCTGTGCAACAACAGACCGCCCAGTGAGCACGTTCGAGCGCACACAGCCTCTGCCACGTTCAGCGTCCTTGTTTGGTGACAAGCCCGCGGCTCCTGGGCCCCGTCCGTGGGGTCCTGCCCAGTCCCCCCGCGGGCCTTGTTTCCACATCTCACAGCAGGCACGAGCCGCCCTCCCCGCGGGGCCGCCCGGGCAGCGTTAGGGGCACGGGGACCCGTCCGCGTGCACCGCCTCCCCACGCGTCTGCCACTCTCGCTCCCTGCACGTCCACACCCGCTCTGGTGACGCCAAGGGCCCTGAGCACTCTGTGCCCCGACCAGGACGCAGAAGCTTCATAACCTTCCCCTATTTTCAGCTGCGCACGTAACAGAAGGCAAACCACTTACGTATCCCAGCGGTTCTCAGTGACAAGACTTGCATTTGATTCTATTTCATGCTTGAAATGATTCCCAAGTCTTGTGCTCTCGGTGCTCATGTCCCCTCGAAATTCACACATGGAAGCCTCACCCCAGCGTGGCCATGTGAGGACGGTGACGGGTGGAGCCCCGCGGCAGGATTCGTAGGACGCGGCCGAGAGCCCCCGCCGGTGGGGCCACAGCCCGATGCGTCTCCCCGCGGCCTCACCAGGCGCCAGATCCGCCGGCACCTCGAGCTGGGACGTGTCCCGTGTCTGCGACAGCCGGTTGGCAGGGGTTTGCCACCGTGACCCAGACTAAGAAAATAACGTACGGCTCCATTTCCGGGTTCAAATGTGAGGCTCCGAATGAATAATGTAAAGCGGGCAAGTTCTTTGAGGGACACGCACAAGTGACTTCTGTTACTTCTGTTATGTTTTGCATAATCAATACTTCATCAAAGGAAATGCATTTATTTGTAAAAATAAATAGATTGTCAGAATATTTTCAGACATATATACCTTTATACGAATTAAACTGTTTTTAGAAGGTTGAATGTCTACATTTAGGGTGAAGTGGGCAGAGAATATCCCAGAAAATCTATTAAGGTTGTGAGTACACTTGGCAGGTGGCTTTTTGTCTTAAAGCTTCACTAATGATTCTGTTGCAGGAAGAACGAAGAGCCTCTGAACGTGAGGAGCGTCTACACAGCCTCTGAACTATGCAGAGCGTCCGCGCAGCTCCTGAACTGTGAGGAGCGTCTACACAGCCTGAGCGTCTATGCAGCCCCTGAACTGTGAGGAGCGTCCACGCAGCCTCCGATCAACGGGCGCCGACCCTCTCGTCTCTTATCACCTAGCTTGTCCTGGGTTTTTGGTCGGCGCGACGGGCTTGCGGAGAGTTCCCTTCAGGGGTGGTACGTGAACTACATTTTGGCGCTGCAAACGTTCACGCGGGACCGCGTCACTCTCGGCGGTGCTCACCTCCAGTGTCCACAGCAGCCGGGTCGCTGGGCTTCTGGGCTCCGGGACCCCATGCGGTGTGGAGGGAGAGTCTCCGCACACACCGGGCCACCGTCGCGCAGCCATCTCCGCTCCCAGCCGTGCGCCCCCGCTGGCCTCGCACCCCCGGCCGCGGGCTCTGGTCCGCCGGACGCGGTCACACAGCCCAGGCCGGCACCCGCACTTGCGGCTGAAGGTTGCCCGGGGAGGTTCCGAGGATGCCCCGCGGCCCCCCAACTGGGTAGAGCGGCTCAGGGGGCTCAGGGAAGCACTTGCAGCCATCAGTTCACTCGAGGGTGCAAGTCAATGGCCGAAGGGGAGATGAGTCGGGCGAGGCCCACGACAGACGCGCATCCGTCCCTGCGGCACGCGGAGTGTTCGGGTCCCCGGCCTGGCAGCTCCCCGAACCCCGCGCTCTGGGCTCTGCAGAAGCTTCATCACGGACGCAGAGCGGCCAAGACCCTGGCCGTGGGGCCCGATTCGCCCTCCGGCCCCCTCGTCCAGAGGCAGGGCCGGGGGCCCAGAAAGCTCCCACCCTCGGGCCCCCAGCCTGCGTCTCCTTATTAACATGACAAAGGCCGCCACCAAGGGGGAAACCCTGGTGTTTAGGGACCTGTGAGCAAGAACGGGGCAGAAATCTGTTCTGGTGTAGAAACCCCACAGCGAGGCGGGGCCTGCTCCGCTCTGTCCTGCCCGGGACGGCGGGCCTGCCCTCCCTGCACGGACCCACAGCCCCTTCTCCCCGCAGCTCCTTCCTCCGCGGCTGGTCAGCCTCACAGACCCCGCGATCCTGAACCTGTCCCCTTCTTTCCAGCTTTGAACACAGACTTCTAGAGAGTTCCATGACGTGTCCAACCTGAGGCCACCGGCCTTCCGAAGGCCGTCCTGTCACCCCAGAAAGTTGTCCTCGGGACACAGTCATCTCCCGTGTCTGCGGGCGGGAGTCTGGAACCTGTCACGCCAGTGAACACCGCCCGTGCGAGAGAAGCAGCCGTGGACCGTTTCCGAAGGCTGCTTGTTCCGAACAGGACGCCCAAGTCTTCCTTCCCGGAAGCCGCAGGCCGAGCAGGGCCCCGCGGGTCACTGAGCACTGACCCAACAGCTCGTTCGGCTCGGAGCTCTGTGTTGGGATCCCGACCTGACGGATCCCTGTTTGCTGAACCCCAAGCCACGGGAGGAAAGTCGGCCCCTGTTCCTCACTAAGCACGTCCCCGCGTCCGGCGTGTTCCCAAGTCCCGATCTGCGGGGGGGTCTCGGTCCTGTGGCTCCTTTGCCTCCTGTTTTCTGGAGCAGCTGTAACGTGTGGGGACATTTGCCGTAAAGAGGCCCGTGCGTCAATCTGGACCCTGCACAAACAGCGGACCCGCGTCCCCTCCGTGCTGACGAGTCAGGGGCCCCGTGACGGACCCTCTCCCGGGCACCGGCCTGCAGCAGGTGCGGCGAGGGAAGGGGCGTGTGCAGACCTGTGTTCTCTGGGCCCAGTGCGCGCCCCTCGCTTCCTGCCACCTGGGATGCGCGGGCCGCAGGGGCCTGGGAGGGGCGTCGGTGCAATTTCCATGCGGTCACGCAGCCCTGGGTCCCGGGGGAATGTGGAGAAATGGGGCCCGGCAGGGGCGGGACGGGGCTGTCAGCGCGAGGTCCTCCCGTCCCGAGCACGGCGTCAGAGGCCCGGCTCCGTAGATGGCCCCGCCGGGCTGCGGGGACACAGGAGCCTGCTGGGTCGGTCTGTGTCCCTGGGTGGCAGCCCCTCGGACATTCTGCTTGAGGCAAATCCCTTCAACGCGTTTGGTGCCTTTTCTCTTTTAGCCAAACAGAAGCAGAGTTTGGGCTGTGATCATTTTAACCATCCAGCCCCTCTCTCGACTCCACGTGACACGGTCGCCCCCGGCTCCCCGAACACACACCATGCACAGAAAATGATGTTCGAGCCAAGGAAAAAGCAATTTGTCCCAAAGACCGTTTTTTCAAATAGTCAAGCATGTAAAACGGTGAGTTTCGTTAAAAGTCCGAGGACACGAGTTATCTTCAGACGGGACTGTGATCCGACCCTTCCACCCCCCCGAGACCCCACTCCCTTCCTGGGATCGGGCCTCCCTGGCTCTCAGGGGCCGCCGCGCCGCTCTCCATGGCTGTGGACAGTGGCTTCCCGAGGCCAAAGACGGTATTTCTGTTACTCACCCCACGGGAGGAAGGGGAAGGAGCCATGTGTGCAGGCGGCCACCAGCATGACGGCCAGGACGGCGAGCGCACTCACGCGAACGGTGGACCCGGCGGAGAACGTGTGGCCCATCAGGGCGACGTGGGCGCCAGCTGCTTCTCTGGGGTCTTGCTGGCGGGACGCTCTGGCATCTGGCTCCTCGCGAAGGAGTCTCAGTCCGCGGACGGCGTCCCCCCAGCTCGGGTCTGAGGCCTGGAAGACTGGGAGCCGCCTCCCGGACGGAGGGTCTGGCTGCACCCGGCTGCCGCTGCCGCCCTATAAACCCTCCCTGCCCTTCGGTGCCCGCTGGAGCGGAGGCGGCCGGAGTGGCTCCCGTGCCCTTGGCTTTGCGCCCAGCGTCCAGGAGCCGACCCGGGCAAGCGTCCCGAGCAGGGCCTCGCGGGGCGGAGCTCCCGGGCCCGGCTGGGAGGGAGGAGGAGAAGCCAGTCGCGGCCGCCCCTCTCCTCCTCTCCTGGAAAAGGGCCTCGGCCCTTGGGGGCCGCCCCACCCCGCGCCGCCGCGGCCGTTCCTCCCCGTGCCTCTGCCGGGTCGGGGGGCAAGGGGGCCCCGCGCAGGAGGCAGGGCACCCCGCGCCCAGCCGGGCGGGTCTGCGCAGGAGCGGAGATGGGCACGGGCTCCCCTCGGAAGTCGGGGGCATGGGATTCCGCGGCCTCGTGTCCGGCGGCGCCACGCGCAGGGATGCGTCGGCCCGCGAGTCCGCAGCGGCTCCCCCGGCTGTCGGGGACACGTCGTCCGGCCTCCCGTCCGGGCTGTCCTCACGGAGACGCCCTCTCTGCTTCCCGTCCAAGCCGCTCGGCTTCTACTGCCTGAAAAATGTCTCCTTTCTCCTTCTGTGCCTTCTTCTCTCCTTCTGGATTCGCTCAGGCAGGACGGCGTCTTCTCCAGGAGAGCCGAGACCGAGCTCCGAAACCACGGGCCGAAGNGGGGGGGGGGGGGGTCAGTGCATTACGGGTCTGCGGCCTGCGGACGCCGCGGTCAGCGTGACAGGGACCCCGGAGGTCTGGGCCCGCGAGAGTCACGGTGGAGGGACGACAAGGTGCCCCTTTGGAAGGAGGGACCAAGGCTTGCGGGGCAGAGCGGGGAGACCAGCCATGCTCAGCCTGCCGGCCTCACTCGTGGGAAACCCGTCGCTGCCTCCGGGAGCCGGGGAAGGAGGCGACAGGCAGGGACGGCCGAGGACCTGTCCAGGGTTGGACATGAACGTGAGGCACACGCGGGCAGCGAGCTCGAAGGGTTTGCACGTAGGCCTGGGGTCTGCGTGGAGACACATCTGGGAGGGGTGTCTGTGGGTCCCAGCTGGATGAGCTAACGGGTCACCCGCAGAGAAGGTGGAGGAAAGGCAGTCCTTCCCAGCAGGAGGCTCTGGGCACCAGCTCCACGAGGGGCGTGGGGGCTGCCACGTCCCCGGCACCAGCATGTCCGAATCCTGGGCCCCGGACTCGGCAGACCTGGTTAGATGGGGAGACGCGATCGCAGATTCCCTACGGGACGGAGGCAGGAGGGTCTGGGGCAGGAAGGCTGGAGGGATGCGAGCAGGAGCCAGGGAACAAAGGTGACCCAGAGGCTGGAAAGAGCACGAGACAGACTCCCCCAGAGTCTGGGAGCCCCAGAGGGAACCAGCCCTGCGGCACCTGGATTTTACGCCCTGAGGGCTCCCTTTGGGCTCGGGACCCGCAGAATGAGAGCCAACAGGTTTGTGTTGTGGGAAGCCACGTGTGGGTTTGTGGGAGCCCAGGGGATGAGCCCGGGGCGCAGGAAGGGCGTCGACGGACCGTGCGTTCGGGTGTTCCAGGGGCGTGGGGGAGCTGGCCTTCAGACCCGAGCGAGAACCGTCCCAAGACCACGAGGCACCCTTCCGTCTGTCCCAGCGACAGTGGACAACACTGTGCTGCTGGGGACGTAGGAAAACGGACGCGGCGTCCACGGGCGGCTTGGTCGATGTATCCTGTCCAGACAGCAATCCTGTAGCATTTCTCATAAGATGCCCTAGCTTTCAACCCAACATCAAATTGCAGAAATAATCTCTCATCTAGAAATGTGCGTATCACTTGGTGAGTTTCTTCCAAGATTAATGGAAAACAGTGAAGAGTGTGCCCGGAGAGCGAGGAAGACCAGTCACATAGATCGTGTCCAGAGAGGCGAGGAGCCAAGACCCCCGATGACAGCACACCGGCTTCCCAGAGACCTTGTCAGGAGCGTTTCCCGGAAGAGCCTCAGAGGAGGCGCAGGACGCGGCCCGCCGCCGTGCAGGGGGGACAGGCGGTCCGGGCTGCGCGGGGAAGACCAGGGCTCTGCCGGGAGCTGGGGTGGGAGCAGCTCGCGAGCGTCGCAGGCTGTGCGCGGGCGGAGCAAGCAGCCCCGGGGAGCGCCGGGCGGGCCGGATGGGCGCCAGGCACCAGGCCCAGGGAGAAGGAAGACAGTCGGAGGGACGTGGTGGGAGAGGGTAGACGCTCTCTCTAAAGACAGGCAGGAAGTTCCACGGGAGACAAGGAAATTCCTGGAACATGAAGCAGATACGGGGATGTGGCGGGGGATAGACCCGGGATGAGCGAGGACCCCGTCCCGGGATCCCACACCCATGATGAAAAGCGAACCAGCATCCCCTGTGACACGCCGTCGGGTCTAGGAGCCAACGCTCAACGACGAGACGAGTAAGATGCTTTGGTCGGCGTTGAGCGGTCTTTCCACACGGGAGCCCTGAGGCCAGGGAGGAGCGTGGGTCTGGGGTCCCTGGAAGGCCCGGGAGAGCCCGCTGCGACAGGAATCACCCCAGTCCTTCCCCGGGCCTGGACCCCACCCCAGGGCTCCCAGAGGACCCCTGCCCCGGGCCCAGCCTCTTCCGTTTGGGGGGTTGCACGGGGCTACGGCAGCCGGAGGCGCTCAGACGAGGAACACTATTTCCAGACAAAGTGCAGGCACCCGGTTCAGTGTGGATTGCAGAGAAACAGCACATTTTTTTAAAAAAAGGATGCATGTCCGCTGTCGTATTTGGGACATATTGTGCTCAGAAGTCATCCAGTGCTTTTGAGCGATTCAGTGTTGACAGAGACCCCGGGCTTGTACTGATAAAGCCACACCCTGTGATCCCAGCGGCGAGTGGGAGGCAGGTTCACGATCGGCTCCGCCGACCAGCCGCACGTGGATGTCCCCTGCCCGCGGGTCCGGGGCTGGGACTTGTGTGACTGTCGCCTGGGTCCACCACGCGGTCCCTGTCCCCCTTGGACGTGCCGCGGGACCTCCTGAGAAGCGCTCGGCGGGGTCGCCGGCCGGGGCCGGCGTCCGCGGGGGAGGGTCTGCTGAGCGGCCCGGGGACACCGGGGTCGTGGGTGCGAGAGCGACGCCCGGGAACGGCTTCTGCGCGGGTCGTCCTGCTGGTTCCCGGCGGCTTCCCTCCAGCTCCACGAGGACTCGGGGACGGGGCAGGGTGCGTCCTGAAGCCCCGGCGTCCAGGGCAGACAAGGCCGGGCCGGGCGTCCCCGAGGAACTAGCACTTCGGTTGCAGCGCTGAGCGGGGACAACACTGTCCGACGTCTGAAGACCGACAGGGGCTGAAATTAGGTGGAGAAAGTCGGCTTTTGGGAATGAAGGGAAGGAAAAGACGTCCTCTACCCCCGGGGTCTGCCCACGGGACAGGGAAGTACGTGGGCCCGAGACACGTGAGCAGGAGAGACACGGAAGCTTGACC
>LNAC01000402.1:27809-45315 GCA_002007465.1 Ailurus styani | reverse complement strand
GCCCGGCGACCGTGCGAGCAGCCTCCGCCCCCCGGCGTCGCTCGGGCTTCGCGGCTCCGAACGCTCCGCCCCGGGGACAAGGACCCCCCCGCCTGCCGTGGGCACCCCTCCCCGGGACCCGTCCTTCCTGCTCCCCGGGGAGCGGCTGAGGCTGCTGGCGCACAGCTGTCCCTTCCCTGGTTACGGGGAATAAGCGAGAAGCCCAGGTGGCCCGTTTTGGGGCGCCCTGCCCTCGGCCCCCTCGGCGACAATGACAGAGGTCCCCTCCCGTCCAGCCCAGTGGGATCATACTGGTTGAGTCGACAGAAAGTGAACAGTTCAGCCAGAATCAAAACCCGCCACGTCCCCTTGTGAAGGACAAGTTCCGGTCGTCCGTGTATTTAGTCCCCAGCGATGGCACTGAGCAGGCCCCGAAATCACGCCACTGGAAGTGGGCTCTACCCGCCCCGCGGCCCCCTCTGTCCTCTCTCACCCGGCGGAGGCCCGGGCGTGGGGCTGGGAGGACCTCGTTCTCAAGGAGCAGGAAACAATTTGTGACAAAACCCAGGAGGAGCCCGGGGCCCACGTGGTGGGGAGCGGGGGCGGGTTCTGGGCTGGGGCTGGGCCCTCAGGGGGTCGGGGGGGACACAGGGCCCGGGAGTGCCGTGGCGGGTTCGTTGGGGCAAGGGGACCAGGAGATCTGTCCCGAGCCGGCCTAGGCTGGAAATGCCCACGTCTCTCCTGGGAAGATCAATGTCACCCTTTCTCTGAAGCTGCAAGGACCTGAGGAAGCCGCCGGACGTGAAGAAAAGACCCGGACATAAATCATTGCCAGACATTCAGAGGGTGGTCAACGCTGGGAGGCGGGTCAGAGCAGAGCTGAGGGCCCGCACGCCTGCGTCCTGCAGGGGCCTCTGAGGCCGGACGCCGCGGGGCGCGGGGCCACCCCTCCAGGTGTGGGCGGCGGGTGGGACAGGTCTGGGGAGAGGCGTCTCGCTGTCATTGTCGGCACCGTCGCCTGCGTGCGGAGGCGGCACCGGGGTCGCCTGGGCTCACCCGGGAACGAGGGTCCGCACAGCCCCGGGGGCCTGTGCTCCCCCGCGGCCAGGACGGACGCCCGCTGGGCCGGCCTGGCGGGGACAGCTACGGCTGTGGGCAGCTTGGGCTCTTGTCTTAGACGGTGAGGGGGACGTGGGGCAGTGACACAGAGCTCTGGGACTTCAGTGACGGCTGGAGGGGACATGCAGGAGGCTGGCGGCTCCCTGGAGGCTCTGACGCGTTGATCTGAGCCCTGGGGGCCTGCGAGGCGACACTGGGGGGCGCAGCAGGTCAGAGAGGACAGCTTGGCGTGTGGAAATGGTGGCGGCACCAGGGTCCCCGGGGGAGGAAACGCGCGGCCCGCGTGGCCCATGCCTCCCTTCTTCTCAGAAGCACACGGGACCGCGCTTCACCTCTGAACGTGCTTCGTGCTCGGAACGCGCGGCTTCCTGTGACCCCCAGGCCGACGAGCTTCTCCTGTCGCGAGCTGGGCACGTATCCCCTGCCGAGTCCAGGCGGGACAGCGGGACGGGACCCGGGTGCGGGCAGCCCCTTCTGCCGCAGGAACCAACGGCCGCCTTCCGACTGCTTCAAACACGAGCGGCGTGGGGTCTGTGTGGGCGCCGCTTCTCGCGGCCACGCAGGGGCCCAGGCTGCGACGACCGCTCCCCGGACTCCCGCCGCCGTCTCCCGCCAGCGCTGCACCCCCGGCCCCCCCGGCCCCCCGGGGGGCAGGAAGCGGCCCCCTGCTCTGCCGTTCCCGGGTCGGCGCCGCTCCGCCCCCTCCCAGCCCCACGCGGCCCGGGGGCACCAGCCCTTAGGGGACGTCCCCGCGTCCCCGTTCGGGCTACGGCTGGGCCTCCTCACCCCGGGGCCCCGTCGGGCGAGAGCACCCAGTGTCCCCTTAGCGCAAACAGGAGTCCCGGGGGACACAGGGCTGGGGCCTCCCTGCGCGCCCCGGGCTCCTGGGTTCACAGGAGGAGGCCCTCGCTGCCCGCCTGTCCACGCGAGCGGCGGCAAATGCCTCGTGGCGCTGCTCCTCATCTGGATCAGCGCTTGGCTTGGGCTCCCAGCTCCCTCCCGAACCAAGCCGCACAGGACGATCACAGGCCCAGCTCCGGGATTCACCCTGACAAGGGCTCAGAGGTGCGTGGGTGAGACCCCGCGGCAGAACGGCTGGGGTGACCTGAGCGGCGGTCCTGGGGTCCGGCGGGTGCGCAGCCGTGCCCTCGGGCGGCAGGCACCCCCCGCGGACTGTGGGGTGCTGGCCGGAAGGGGCGGCCGTGGCGGGCGGCGGGGGAGGGACCGCTGTGCAGGCTCAGCGCTGGGGTAGACCCGCTGGCCGGGACTCGGGCGCACACGCCTCGGGGAGGCCGCTACCGACCGGCCTGCGCCCCGTTCCCCTCAGGGCCCCGACACGCGGCTCTCAGCCCCCGAAACCAGGAGGAGGATGGCGTTTGCTGACCCGCAGGGGGAAGAGCCACAGTCATTTCAAGGTGAGCAAGTTGGCGGGGTCAGGGTGAGGGGCAGGAAAAGGAGACTTTCCAAAGGCTTTTCTTCTTCCTTGAACTGCTGAAAATTTTAGCCACGAGAGTATGTGTTAGAAAACATCTCTATTCTTGTAAATGATAAGAGGAGTTTTAAAAAGGTCTCCTGATGCTTAGTCATTAATGATTGACGTGCCAAGACATGAGACTCTACGTGGAATTAATACTCAATTCTTGCTAAATCCCCACCTGAGTAAGTTCACACCTGTCACAAAAGCACACGTCGGTTCCATCGCAGTGGCAGAGATTGCATTTCGCTCGGTCTGCATGGCTGATTTCACACCTCGGGAAGGAGAGGTTCTTCCTCTGAGACACGTGCGAACTCGGGTCAAGGTATTTTGGGGTTTTATGTAATAGTCGATCACAACGTCGCATGTGTTCTGGAAACCAGGACTTTCCCTGCTGATTTTTAATATTTCAAAAATGAGTTTTCTGAGTGCGAGAAACGTAGGAGGTAATGTGGAGGGGCTGAAAGTCTGCGTGTCTGGCGGGGAGGGCGCCCCACTGAGCCCTGCGGTCCGATACGTGTTTCCTCGTTCGCAGGTGGGACACACAGTGCAGGCTCGGGGCTCACGCTCCATTTGCAAAGACGGCCTCCGAGATGGCCAGTGTCTGTGGGTCCTGTCCTGGGCCCCCCGCAGAGCACAGAAGGTCACATTGCGTGGTCGCCCCCACATGTGAGGGCTAGCCGTGACCGCCGTGTCCTCACCAGCTTACAAAGCCCCACAGGGTGGAAAGCCGCGCTACTGCTGAACAAACGTGTATTCTAACATCGTGGAAACCGTGCAGGCCTCCATGGGTCTTCGCAGCTGGGAGAGCACTGCTGGGGACCCGCGGGCGGTCACGTACAGAGCGCAGGCCGCCGTCCTCAGACACCGCACGTCCGGGCCCCGGGGCTCATCCTGTCGGGAGACGGGGGCTTGCTTGTGCACCCGTCACTCCCGGAACTCGCGGGCTTCCGTGTTCCAGAATGTTAACTTCCCTCCCACGCCTGCTGGGCCTCAGCGAGCCGCCATCGCCGGGCTTCGGAGGGTGCATCCAACCCTCTTCGGAGTCCCGGGATGCTGGCTCCCCTCCCAGCCTTCCTCCGTCCCGTGTCGCGGCGACTCTCCGCCTGGCTGGGGGGCTGGTCCAGGCCACAGCGGCCACGCACACCCCCGTGCGCTGCTCTCTTACTGACACTGTGACTTTTCTTTTTCTCTCTCTTTTTTTTTTAAGATTTTATTTATTTATTTGGCAGAGAGAGAGAGAGATCACAAGTAGGCAGAGAGGCAGGCAGAGAGAGAGGGGGAAGCAGGCTCCCCGCTGAGCAGGGACCCCCCCCCCGGTTCCGGCCTCAATCCCAGGACCCTGAGACCATGACCTGAGCTGAAGGCAGAGGCTTTAACCCATGGAGCCACCCCGGCGCCCCAACTGTGATTTTCTAATTAGGGAACATATTTTTCATCAAAAAACTCAAAAGCAATTAACATAAAATGTTTGGATTACAGTTGAATTCAATCTCTTCTTTCTTCCCAATGATATATGATTAATCCTACTCAAAATCACACTTCACACTTTGGTACTTCATTATAATGAAAATCATCACATTTATTTTCTAAGTCTATCAAAAAGTATATATCATTATTTACTTAGATCTCTTCGTGCTAGACCTTGTGTAAGAAATGGTCTCCACATGCCTTGCCTCGTCTCAGTTTTGCACTGGAGGTTTCCCGCTACACTGTGTGCTCGAAGCACACGGCCCCGGTGAAGGGACACTCGCGGGGTGGCGTGCCCCTCTGCGTGTGTGGCTGGGCACGGCTGTGTCACGGGGTCGGGGAGTCAGGGAGCAGGGTGCGGGAAGGACTGGCCGCAGTGACAGAATGTGAGCTGAGAGGGAGGGACGTGGGCACCCCGGGGGCCGGGAGTGTGCGCGCCGATGCAGCGGGCATGACGTGCAAGAACGCAGGGCAGGCTGTGGACCAGGGGGCGGGGAAGTTGGAAAAGGTCAGATAAGCAAGAAATAATGAAAGAGAGATTGTGATTCACGTAATAACCCCTTGTCTTTCACGGGAATTCCAAGAGTGTTCCCGGGAAGTTGTTTTCTTTGCTTGCTTATGGTCTGTTTGTCCTTTGTGCGTCACATCATTCCTATGAACTTCCAGAAGCTTCCATCACGAGAGCCACTCACAGGCTCACTGAGGCCAAGTGCCCCATGCCCCCCAGGGTTGGCTTGTATCCACCTGCAAAGTGGCACACACACTCTTCTTTCCATGGCGTCACTGTGTTCCGGAACATTCTCTTCTAAGAAAACCTCTCCGAGGTCATCAACCTTTCTGCTGGCATATTCCTAATGTTGAGAGAGAAAAAAAGAGTAACTTCTGAGGGTTGATTCAAGGTGCTCCTTGCAGGAGGCTCTGGCAGGGCGTTTTGGGGTTGCTTCCCACACCCTTCAGGACCTTTACAGGGAAGGACCGGGGAGACGGAGCGTGGATTTCTCCAGATCTGGGCGGCTCCCCAGCGCACGTTGTCAATAAACAGGCGTGCGTGAGCCATCCCGCCTTCCCAAGGGGTGCTCACCGCTAACTCACGCTCGGCGATCTTCCTCGGGTCAGAGGCTGCCCCACAGCTTCGCCCACACGCACCTTCATCACGCTCGGTGAATTCCTGCTGGAGTTACGTGTCTCTGATACTCTCCTTCAAGCCAGGCACTTGTCTAGTCCAATTTGGAGGAAGGCACCGTTGCCCACGCTGATGCACCGATGCGGGGCGGGCCCTGGAAGCGTCCGCGGGTCGCTGCCCATCCAGACGGGCAGACCGGCTCCTCGCCCTCCGCCGTGGCCCCGGGTCTGGAGACGCCACCACCGCGCAGACCTGCGGTTGAGGCTCACAGGGCCGAGTGCCAAGTGGCTGAACCTCCGGCGTTGGGTTCGAGGCGTCTCGTGGCTGCGATGGGTGCGGGCCCGGCGCCTTCGCCCACCCGTTGGTGACATCGCTGGCGCATCTGGGACCCCCTGGGGCGGAGCGCCCCGAGTGCCCCCCTCTCCGGCTCTCCGGCTCTCAGACAGGCGGCTGTGTGCGCACGGATCTCAGCGCCCGTCCTGACCGCCACGGCAGCGCTGGCACGTCGTGGGACGGAGGCCTTGGCACAGACGGGCCGTCCTCCTCGGGCTGGCTGCGGCTGCCGGGCGCCGGCCTTTCTGGCGACGCGAGCTCCGGCGACGGAGCCCAATTCACGGAGCTGTTTCCCGGCTCTGCTGGCGTTTCCACGCACACCGGCCCGCCTGGGTTCCCTCAGCACCTTGCCGGCTACACGCGCCCGAGCCCCCAGCCCGCACACCGGGCCTCCGGGGTCCTCGGGCCCAACGCGCACGTGGGAAGCGGCACGGCGAGGAGGTCCCAGCTCCTGCTCAGACGCGGCCGGACGGCTGCGGGCGCCCCTCTCCGTCCCCCGCGACCTCCCAGAGCCAACCTTGTGCTGTTGATGCCCCAGGACAGATGGAGTCACACCCCTGAATCGCCTGCCGGGACAGCAAGTCCTTTGCACTTGGGGGTGTTTGTTCCGAAGCCAGTGTAGGATTCTTCTGGAAGATGGCACTTTCCCGATTCGGTGGGCGGCGGTGGCGGGCCTCTCGCGTCACAGGCGCACGGTTGGTGCAGGAAGCGACGCGCGTGCCGGGCACCGACGCCCTCCGCCAGCCGCCCCCCAGTGGGCCCGGGTCCCTGTGTCCGGGCAATGGCACCTGCCATCCCGTCAAGTCCGCGTGTGCTCAGCGTCAGCCGGTGAGCGCGCTGCGCTCTCCTCCACTGTCCTGTGGGGCCGGCGCTGCCGTCACTGCCACTGCACACGCGGGCAATGGGTGCAGGGAGGTCGCCGGCCCGGGCTGTGCGGCTACTTGGTCCTGCAACTCGGACTCCAGCTCTGGGCGAGTTTAAGGCATAGAACCTCAGCCGTGGGTCAGCTGGTGCAGAAAAGGACTCGAGTTTCCAAGGCAGAGCCTGCAGGGGTCCGTCCTTCCTGCCACTTGTGAGGCTCGGGGGAATTCCTACAGTCCCCCTCCCTGGGAAGGACCCGCCGGCCCTGCTCTGAGCTCGGGGGCATCCTGCCCGAGGCCGCGTGATGGCCCGGTCTCACTGTGTCCCTGTGACCGGGGGGCCGGCCCCCGAAGGGAGGACTTGGTGACGCAAGTTTGCGCTCTCAGAATCTCACAGCAGCAGCGTCCTGAATGCAGTGGTGCATGGATGAGGGGTCCTGCGGCATAGGAGCCCCAGATGCTCGGCAGGCGGCACTCGCTCCCCCACCCCCAGGGCCCCTCCCTCACCTCCCTGCCGGTCTGGGGTCTGCAGACCCTGACCCACCTGTCGGCCCCCCTCAAGACCCGTGCTGCCCTGGTCTGCTCTCTGGGCCCAGGCCTCCCCGCCCCCCAACCAGCCTGCGGGGCACAACGCAGAGCTGCCCCCTGGGTCACCGGGGCGGGAAGACACGGGCACGCTGTTAAGGACACCGGGTGGGCGGGCGCCGAGGGCTCCTCTGTGTCCCCAGCCCCGAGCGTGTCTGCACACAGCACGTGCCCGGAAAACGCTTTCTGAATGAAGCCCAACGCTGCAGCTGGAAGGAATGAGAGTGTTGAAGCCATGGCCCCTGCTGTCGGGTTACCGAGGGCCCAGCGGACCAGCCAGCCAGCCTCTAGTGAAGCCGCATTGACAAAAACCATCCCTGGACCCAATGTGGCCCATGGTCTGTGGCTTGCCGACCCCTGCCTTCGAATAAGTTAAAGACATCCATTAATTAAAAAAGCAGGGACAGCCACTCCAATTATTTATATCCTGAGTTTGAAATTAGAGGGTTTAAGAGTGACTTGTATTTATTTTGTTTTCTGAATAAAATAGACATAAGGGACACCTGCTGTGACCCCAAAGTGCTCAACCGTGGGTCCAGCCCAGCTCTGGAGCTTTCCCTTTACAGCAGGAGAGAGGCTCTGGGGGCGAAGCTGGCATTATTTCCCGAGTCTTGGGGATGGAGAATCTGAAGCTAAGAAGGCGGGGCCGTGGCCCAGGCCTGTGGCCCGACCTGGACCTTTTCCATGGGTCTGGGTTCACGCTGAGCTCTTACGAAGGCACAGAGCATCCCTCACTCATCAAAGGACGTTCCATGAAGCCGTCAGCAAGCCTCTCGGCTCCAGGCTCCAGTGAGAGAAGGTCTGGCTCAGAAACGCCCGGGTCACCTTGAAGCTGATTTCACCTGCCGGGACGGGCAGTGGTTCTCACACGTTAACCGGTAAGGCGCTCGGAATCCACCCACACCCAAGCCTACGAGGAAGAGACTCTGTTCTGGCGTGCGAGTCAAGTCAGAGGAGCCAGAGCAGTCCGCGTGGAGGGACACGGCGATGCTGGTTTCCCCAAGGGAACGTTCTGGATATTCTTTTTTTTTTTTTTTTTTAAAGATTTTTGTTTATTTATTTGACACAGAGAGGGAGATTACAAGTTACTAGGCAGAGAGGCAGGGAGAGAGACAGAGGAGGAAGCAGGCTCCCTGCTGAGCAGAGAGCCCGATGCGGGCCTCGATCCCAGGACGCTGAGATCATGACCTGAGCCGAAGGCAGAGGCTTTAACCCACTGAGCCCCCCGGGCACCCACGTTCTGGATATTCTTTCTGGTTTGCATTTGCCCTGATTCCAGTTTTAAAGGAAAAGTTTATTATAAGAGAGAAGTTTTTNTTTATTACGAGAGAGAAGTTTTTCTAAGGATAAATATATATTATTTAATATTCTCATCTCTGGGGTATATTTACTGTTAGGGACACATGAGAAAGTGCTCAACATCACTCGGCATCAGAGAAATACAAATCAGAACCACAGTGAGATACCACCTCACACCAGTCAGAATGGCTAAAATCAACAAGTCAGGAAACGACAGGTGTTGGCGAGGATGCGGAGAAAGGGGAACCCTCCTACACTGTTGGTGGGAATGCAAGCTGGTGCAGCCACTCTGGAAAACAGTGTGGAGGCTCCTCAAAAAGTTGAAAATAGAGCTACCCTACGACCCAGCAATCGCACTACTGGGTATTTACCCTAAAGATACAAAGGTAGTGATCCTCAGGGGCACGTGCACCCGAATGTTTATAGCAGCAACGTCCACAATAGCCAAACTATGGAAAGAACCTAGATGTCCATCCACAGATGAATGGATAAAGAAGATGTGGTATAGATATACAATGGAATACTATGCAGCTATCAAAGGAAACGAAATCTTGCCATTTGCAGTGATGTGGATGGAACTAGAGGGTATTATGCTGAGCGAAATAAGCCAATCAGAGGAAGACAATTATCATGTGATCTCACTGATATATGGAATTTAAGAAACGAAACAGAGGAGCATAAGGGAAGGGAAGGAAAAATGAAATAAGACAAAAACAGAGAGGGAGATAAAGCAGGAGAAACTCTTAATCATAGGAAACAAACTGAGGGTCTCTGCAGGGGAGGGGGGGGGACAGGGTAACGGGGGACGGGCGTGAAGGAGGGCACGTGATGTGAGGGGCACGGGGTGTCGTATGCAACTGATGAGTCACTGACCTCCACCTCTGAAGCTAATAATACACTATATGTTAATTAATTGAATTTAAATTTAAAAAGTAATACATTTATTACAATAAAAAATTACTGTTAGGTACCAATAAAATATCTATCTTTTTCCCAACCAAATTCTGTATTATATTTTGTCATTCCCAAAATATAAAATAAAAATTTTAGGAAAGGACTCACTAAAAGCTACCTTTAGTATTTCCACACCTGTCTGCTGCCAAAGCCCTTGGGAGATATTTTTAGAAATGTGGATTTGGTTTTCCTTTTGCCAGAAGCATTCCAGTCTGTTTTGCTTTAGCAATAACAGCATTACGTTTATACGCGAATGTTGTATTATTATATTTCTGTGACAAACGTCTTACTTCGTGGTGGAAACGCTGGGCCGTGAGTTCAGGAGTCAACAGCGAGGTGACAATCCCCTTGTGGTTCTGTCTGCCTCGGTGACGTGGTTCTGTCCGCACTGCGGCCCCTCGTCTGCAGGTGGAGAAGAGAAGGGCCTAGTCAGGGGCAGGACCGGCGGGCTGTCGGGGGACGGCCGGGCCGGGGCAGGACCCAGGGATCAGGGGCAGGACCCAGGGGGCTGTCGGGGGACGGCTGGGCCGGGGCAGGACCAGTGAGCTGTCAGAGAGCATACAGCCGAGCCATCCCTATCAGAACAGCAGCCGCCACAGAGGGCCCCGTGGCTCCTCAGTGCTCTGAATGCTCGGTGAAGGATGCGAAGGCCACGCCTAGCTTTGGAGGATTGCTGTTTTACGGCAAGAGGTACTCTCAGATCAAGTTCTAAGCAAAAACTCAAAACCAGAAACATCTCTGGGACACAGTTGAATAGCTCCTTAACGACGTATTCGATCCAATCAAGCAAACTTGCAAGAGTCCCTGACGGACCATCTGAAAGAGCCGTGTGTGTGGCAGCTTTCACCGGCGGGGGTCTCCCCCCACTCCTTCTCCTACTTCTCCTTCTTTTGACAAAAGCTCTTGGCACTTACTAGCACTTGGAAAGGTAGCCCTGACCTTTCTCCCTGACTCAGTTTCTTTATTTTTAAGTACTTATTTTAATTCCAGTCTAGTTCGCATACTGTTCTGTCAGTTTCACGCGCACACTACCTGATGCAGCCCCTCTGAGCGTTGCTCAGTGCTCACCGTGGGACGGGTACTCTTCATCCCTGCTCCCCCATCCCCCCACCGCCTGGTGACCTCACTGTTCTCCGTTGTTAAGAGTCTGCCTCCTGGCTTGCTCCCTCCCTGTGTTTGACCCCTTTAGTCCTCTGTTCCTGAAAGTCCACGCGAGATCGTCTCTCTGACTTATTTCTCTCTGCATCACAGCCTCTAGCTGCATTCATGTCATTGCAAAGGTCAAGATCTCATCCATTCCCGATGGCTGAGCCGTACTTCATTGTGTCTACACCACACCTTCTCTACCCAGTCATTAGCCAATGGACACTTGGGCTGCTTCCACGTCTTGGCTGTTGTAGATAACGCTGCCGTGAACATCGGGAGGCACGTGACCCTCGGAATCTGTGTTTTCTTGTCCTTTGGGTGTGAGTGCTAGATCGTAGGGCAGCTCTATTGTCAACTTGCTTTCTATCCTGGACTCCGTTTCAAGGGGGACGATTCTGGTAGGACCTGGGACCTCGCCAACATAGCACTAGGGTCGCCGAGCTGGAAGGGGGGCTGTTACCCTCGAGGAAGGGACAGGGACTCTCCTGTGTCTCCATTTCAGGTTCGGGAGGACATGGGAGCCGACGGACGTCCCACAGCCGACGGTGTGAGACACGCCCGGTGAGGACCCGCCGTACGCCCAACACAAGCGCAGAGCCCTGCGCTGACCCGCCGTCTGACTTCACTTTCCAGGATGAGAGGGGTATTCATTACGTGGTACTGAAAAAGCCGTTTTCTCACCTACATGCCTCGAAATCGATGTTTTCCTTATCTTCTACAGGGGCAAACGAGTACACATTTGGCCGAATGTATAATTTTTCCTCATTCTGCATTTTGGAACTGAAGTATATTGACTAAAACCAGGGAATTATGTGGCTAGCATGTAGCTCCACCAAAAAGCAGGACGAGAGTTTAGAATCAGAAGCCCGAGGAACGTGCACAGGACATACTGAGTAATTCCTGACCCTGAGTATGTTTTCATGTGAATGATGTAGATTCTTTCGTTATCAAGCTAAGTGTCTCGATTCACCAATTTACGAGGCTCAGGCAGCTCTACGTGGAGCGTCCAGTACCTTCCTTCCATCTTCTGCACGTCTTATCAGCCTTAAGGCCACATGCAGAGTAATTCAATGCACTTTTCTTCATAGGTTTTCCTTTTTAAAATTTGAAATGAGAAAAAAAGGATAAAAAACCATTCTTTGGTTTGAATTTTTAAAACTGTGCCCCGTCCCCGACAGTCGGCCTGTGGAGCTGGGCTTGACCACCTGGTGCCTCTGACACGGAGAATTTGTGGGCCTGTGGCACGCTCATGTCCGTCAGCGACTTTCACTCACACAGAACGTGCTCTTGGCCTCACACCGGCTGTCAGTGCGGCTGCGCATTACAACGCGCGTGCATGGATGTGCTGCAGGAGGCCAGGGGGCACGTGGTTGCGGGACAAGGCGGACAGAGTGCGGTGGGCCCTGGGCCGAATGCGTCCGGCCTCGCGGGGCTCACGGCTGGGGCCCGGGGTGGGGGCAGGGCCGTTTGTCTCCGTACCTGGAACACAGGGCGCCAGCTGTCTCACGGGGTCCAGCCTGCTTGTGCGCAGTCCGAGCCGGCGCGGCGCTCCCCCCACGTGCCCTCCGCGGCCCCCGCGGCCCGAAGGCGGCATCCCACGCGGGGTGGGGGACGCCTGCGGCGAGCATGCCTGTCCGGCCACGTCGCTATGGCCGTTCCGGAAACTGAGGTGACATCGTGTGTTGGCTGCGCTCCGATGAAAAATAAACACTAGACAGAGCAATCATTTGCTTGTCAAACCGTGAGAAGATCGAGTCTGGATCCAAAGCTGAGTCAGTCAGTCCCGGTCCAGAAACTGTCCCGTTGAGCACGTGCAGGGGTCGGTTGGGGACGATCTCTGCTGTTCTCTCGCTCCAAACTCTGCGCAGAGCGAACCACCACCAGTAACACTGAGAACCGGCCCGCGCTGCCAGACTCGCACCTGCTTGGAAAGAACCCAGCCTCCTCCCTGTGCGTCTGGGTGGGGGACGACCAGAGGGCCGGGCCGTCACCCAGGGGCCCGTGAGGAATTACCGACGGTTCTCATTACAGATCCCAGCGAACCACAGGTCCTCAGAATCAGTTCCCACAAATGTCCACAGGGGACAGATAAATACGCCGAGCGCCTTTGCTCAGTGTTTCGGGTTCCGTGGACACGTCTGGGGTATCCTGAGTGTCCACTTAGGTCCTGGTGAGCGTCAGGCGTTTGCTGGTCATTGAGGGCCTTCGCGGCTGGAACAGACACGTGTCCACACACACGGAGCTCAGCTGCATACAGGGAGGCTCTCAGGACTTGCTTGTGTGGCCCGGTCACTCATTCAAACCACAAAGACCACAGGCAGCTCGATCCCCTTCCTTTGATATGGAAATGTTTGGGATCAGCAGGAAGATTCAGACCCGGAGATGAGAAAAGTAAGGTTTATGCGAATCATGTAAAGCTGTTCCTGATGTTCAAAACCTCTCCCTGTAGGTGTCCTTGCTGTTAGCATGGGGAGCGTCCACGCGGCGTCCTGCCGGCCGCCCCGTCCTCCCACCAGGCTCGACTCGCTCACGTCTATTTCCCCCCCGGGGCTCCTCCCGCGCCAGGACCAGCCGGGCCTCAGACCTGGGCAGAGGCTCCGCAGCCTGGTTCCTCACCTACACCAGGCAGGGTGTGAGATGGAAGGGGTCCTGTGGGCCCAGCCCCTGGCTGTCTCCAGCGTCGAGCTTCCAGTCAAAGAGATTTGCGGGTGGTTCCTACTGATATCTAATAAAAATGCACAACTGGGATTTTAGGATTAACCACATCTCCTGAATGAAAATAAAACAATTTCCGACGCAGCACCCTGAGAGTCTGGCGGGGGACACAGTCCATGCCCTTGACGAGCCCTGCTTCCGAACTGGGGCAGTAAGTGTCTTTTACCCGCCCCTCCCCAGCTGCAGGGAGCCCGGGGTACAGCCTGACCTGTGGGGGCAGGGCAGGTGCCGCGGGAGCGCAAGGGGAAGGATAGGGGGCCTGTGGCCACCGCTCATTTCGTACAGAAAGACTCCTGTTGTTTTTTAATTAAAAAAAGTTGCGCATCTTTAAAAAAAATTGTATGTTTATACAAACGCAAACTCTAGCATCAAGTCTTCCTGGGAAAATATTATTGCTTTCATTATGATCTGGTAAAAGCACATTTCTAAAATATACAGTTTTCATGAAAATGAACAAAAAATAACCATGATTTCTTCACTCTTTAGTGCCCAGGAATCCCTCCTATTGCTGAGTGGCAGAACATGACGGAGTTGAGAACGCACTAAATCTGGAGGTCGGCACACCGCACCCGGGGAGACGCCGCGGAAGCCGGGGGTGCCCACCCCGTGTCCGGGTAACCGTGCTCCCGCTGCTGCTGACACGGGCCCTGACGGGGAGCGCGCTTCAAGGCGGAGAACAGCCACAGAGGGAGCTGCTGCCCGACACTCCGTGAGCCCCATTCTCCTGGAATACTGGGTATATTCCACGTTGAACACTCTGCCTGGGCTAGTCTAGCACAGACCCCATTCCGGGGCGCACAGGAGGGCTGGGTATCATGCACACGGCACATGTTATATATACACATTATCACGTGTCTAACGCGTGATTATAAATACCTGATAGGCTCCACACCCAAACAGCGCCTCCTTCCAAACACGCCGACCACGGCTGGGTGGGCCGCACGGAGCAGGTGGTCGTCGCTGAAGCCGGCCCTGGAGGGACACCGGCAGTGGGCACCATGCACCTGCTGTCCCGCAGGACCCACCCACCTGTTCTCCCGAACCGTGCGGGCTGACGCCACGTGCCTCCCGTCCTGGCAGCTGTGAGACGTGAGGATGTGATCGAGGACCAGAGTCTGTCTCTGTAAGACTCGGGAGTCCATGAGTCGCTTTTAATGACAAAAATAGAAAGAAAGAGGACCAAGTTCTTAGAAGTAGTAAACAGTACAAAAAACAAGGTTATATAATAAAGGTTATATTTCATGAATTACAAAAGTAATTCAAATTAGCCCTTAAATGATGTGTTATTTAATTTTATAATAATTTATAAAAATTCCAAATTAAAATTAAATAATTTAAATTAATTTTCTTTTCAACGTTTCTCCTACTCATGCCTCAGATGAACACCTTGCGCAGCCCCTCCCCGAGAACAGGGGACGTTAATGACCCAGTGCTGATGACGCCTTCCCTTCCAGAGGAGACTCCACGCCGTGGGCTCTCGTGATTTCCTGTCGCATGTCTGTGGAAACACAGTCCGGCCGTTAGCAACGCGGGTGGCGGGGCGCGTGGGGCGGAGCCCGCTCCCCGGACTCGGAGCGACCCCAGCGGCATGCCACGTCGGTGCGAGCAGCGCCCCAGCCCGCCCGGTCGAAGAACGAACCGTCTCTGCAAACGAGCGACGTACTTTATTGGTATCACAATGATAGGCTCGTTATAAAATCACAGAGTTGCAATATGTGCAGGAAAAAGTCCTTTCTTAAGAAAATAATTTAATGTTCAGCGCTCAACAGAAGCACTTTCCTCATGATGCTCTGGCTGTCCACGAATGCGGGGTCCACGGAGGCCACCTTGGCCGCTAGGAAGGCGTGAACGCAGTGCAGGACAGCCGTCAGGTCCGGGAATTCGAGTTCCTGCAAGAGAAGATAAAACGCTGTAAGTCTTAGAAAAACACACCATGAAACACTTAACGGACTCTATGCTCTTTGAGCTTCCGGCGAGTCACTCAAGCACGAAGACACACGGAGTGGAAGGGTTTTGTGGGAGCAGAGTCCTGGGACCACGCCACGGCCACGGCACGAAGGTGCGGGTTCTGCACGGACACTCTGACGGGCCAGCCTCATCCTGCAGCTCGCGTTTCCTGGGGCAACGCACCCGCCTCCCACCTCGGACCCCATCTGTGCGGGGTCGGGGGCCCGAACCCGTCACAGCCCACGGACACGGCGGTCGGCGCCCCGGGGACGCTGGGACGTGGAGCTCGTTCCACAGACGGTCCTCCCTCTCCCTGAAACCGCACACGAGGGCCCACACGCATCCGCGAGCAGGGGGCGCGGACCCGGGGTGGACGCAGACGTGGGCAAACGGTCAGGACGCCGCGGTCACAGTGTCCCGATGTCTGATGTGAGCTGTGACTCCTGTCGGGGTGTCACCCTGCTCGAGCCGGGGAAGGAGCTTCACACGTCTACTCTGTTTTCGTCTTTCCGACTTTGGCATAATGAAATTCCAAAATAACCGAAAACACCAAAATTCCTTTTAAGAGAACTGCTGCCAGGGCGCCTGGGTGGCTCAGTGGGTTAAAGCCTCTGCCTTCGGCTCAGGTCATGATCTCAGGGTCCTGGGATCGAGGCCCGCATCGGGCTCTCTGCTCAGCGGGGAGCCTGCTTCCTCCTCTCTCTCTGCCTGCCTCTCTGCCTACTTGTAATCTCTCTCTGTCAAAATAAATAAATAAAATCTTTAAAAAAAAAAAAAAAAAAAAAAGAGAACTGCTGCCAATTTGACACCTGCACTAAATTTTGTCAAAACTGTCTTGTGCCCTGAACGGTTGAGAGACTATCAGAAGGAAACCTGCATCGTCGCGAGGACAGCAAGTCCCAGATGTGCTCCTTCCCACAGCTTGAAAGGTAGGATCGCTGATATTTTACTTTGGGGGCAGGACCTCGGGCCACGACAGAGCAGAGCCGTGCCCCCCGCGCCCGGATCTCCTTCCCTGACCCCCGTCTCGGCTCTTCTGAGCTGCTGCTCTTTGTGACTCAAGATCTGACATCTCGAAAATGACTTCACACTTCCCTTAACCGCGACGGCCCCCTCGGCCCCTCCTGGGACTGTGTAGGCCTGTGCCTTCCTTCTGGAATGTGCTCCTTTTGCAGGGTGCTGACAGGAGGCAGGTGGGCAGCCAGCATCCCGGGAGGCTGACACGGACTCCGGAGTGGAGGCAGGCTCTCCCCGTGGGTGCGCATAGTCAGCAGGAAGGTGCATTCGGCACCGAGGACACCTGGTCACGGAGGGGCGGACGGGGGACCCTGTGTGACCTCAGCCCCTGTGCTTCGAGCCACCCCGACTCCAGATACAGGAACACTGGAAGCCCGTTACTGTGTTCCACTTTGACTGAAGTTCCTCCTTTGCATGAGAACGAATTTTGACCGTGACAGCTACAGGACTGCTTGATTATCGGTGACTGATCACTGTTCATTTTCGCGTTTTCTGAGTAATGAGCAAAACGCTCCAGCAGCTGAGGTGCGCTCCCCTAAGGAAGCGTCCTGATCTTCACACGGTCGCTGCCGAATCACCTGCCCAGCAGGGCTCCCATCCCCGGCAGGGCCCAGCAGCCGCCCAGACCCCTGCCGGACCTCCACGCAAGCCGGGCCCCAGTTGTGCCCACACCCTGAGACTCAGCTCAGACCCTTCAGTCATGGTGACTTATTCCGGGAGGAGAGGAAACCCAGTTACTTGACAGAAGGAACACAAGGCTCTTGCAAATTCCACACATACTTAACTCAATTTACGTGTCTCGAAGTCATAATTACTAAACTTCCGGAAGGAACGCTGTGAAAAAAGAGCTATAATGTCCACATCATGTGCGCTTCAGGGTCTTGCAAATTGGACACTGTGTTTCAGGCTCCCCCAGACCAGCCCACAGGAGCACCTGGGTCCTGGAGAAGGAGCCAGATGTCGCCGGGCCTAAGGCCAAACCCACCCCGCACGTCCATGGTTTCTGATGCCCCTGGATCCGCAGGCAGACTCTCCGAGAGTGTCAGCGGAACAGAGGGACATCACAGCGCTGAACTTCGCACAAAACCCAGGACACGGCGGGGAAATCCAGGAACCACGTTAAAGCCCGACAATCCGCCAGGTCCCGGGGGAGAGCCCGGTGAACAGTTCACACGGCATGGTCGGTTCCGCCGGAGTCCGAGGTCTGCGTGGGGCCCTGGCGCCGGAGCCACGGGTCCCGCGAGGCCCTGGGTGGCACGTCTGCCGCTGGGCCCGGGCGACGGCCGCCGCCAGAGCGCCCCTGCTGAGGTCTGAGCGCACGCCCGCGGGGCAGCGAAGGCCTGGCCCGGAGAGCCCCCCGCGGGGCCCGAGCGACGGGGGAGGGGATGGGGTCCCCAGAGCAGCGCTCGCCCGAACCGGCCGACGGCGACGGGCGCCACGGAGTAAGTTCTCTGCTCGCGGGTCGGGACAGAGAGAACGCGCGGG
>LNAC01000402.1:1325-23087 GCA_002007465.1 Ailurus styani | reverse complement strand
AAAGAAAGAAAGAAAGAAAGAAAGAAAGAAAGAAAGAAAGAAAGAAAGAAAGTCTCTGGACACCGATAAATGAGTTTGTGTATGTAGCTGGTGGTGTTTTCAACACTAATTTGCTCTTTCTTTGTTCATTAATCTATTCATATAAGACATGCCTATTAAGGGCTAAAGTTAAAAAGCTGAAATCAAGCTGCCCTTTGGCGGCTCGGTCGAGTGGCAGACGGGAAATCATAGTGAAACATGTCCTTTGCACACTGGGCTCTCGGAACGCGGCCGGGGACGTAGGAGCAGGGGGCTGGGAAGGCGCCATCGGCCCCGAGGCTCCGTCCTTCTGATGCATAGTTCATGGCAGCAACACGTGGCCAACATGCAGAACAGGAGGAAAGCAGATCCTTCGCTTCCCAGTTCTTTTAGGAGAAAGAGATGAGAAGAAAACCAAACATTTTCTTTAAAAAGTGCTGCAGCCCCCGCCCTGCAGCCACGCGACGCAGCCCGGAGTCGGGCCCGGTCCCCGCACGGCCCCCAGGCTGGGGAGCGGTGTGCCGGCCCCGAGCCCCGCAGAGTCCGGGGCACCCGGCGATCTCACGGCGCACTCGTCCCCGAGGCACTGCTCGGGCCACTCCGTCCAGAGGGATTGTCGATCCACACTAGGAGGAAGATCGGTGCACGGTCATCACTCCCTGAACTAGAAAACACAGCGCAGAGGGACGCGGCCTTCCCTGGGCACTAACCCGTCCCTGAGTCCAGCGCCAACAGCACTGCGCTCACACCCGGCACCTGCAGAAGCTGCGGCTCCCGACTCAGCTCAGTCCTGAGGGCGGTTTGCGTGAACGGAGCCTCAACCCTGCGGGCTCTCGCGGGCCCCGAGTCCCCGTCTGTCTTTTCCGATGTTCCTGTCTCCCGGGCTGCGGTGCCCGTGGACGTTGGCTCAAGTGGCTTCTGTGCGGCCTGTCCCGCTCCTAGAGGCCGCCACATGCTCTGCCCTCGCCCGTGTGTCGCCACCGGCCCGGACCCCGGAAGGCCCGGCCGGGACCCCGGGCAGTGTGCCCGCCGGCCCCCCCCCCCCCCCCCCCCCCGCCGCGGCCCCGGCGCTCGGCCCCCCCGGGNCCTCGCCCGTGTGTCGCCACCGGCCCGGACCCCGGAAGGCCCGGCCGGGACCCCGGGCAGTGTGCCCGCCGGCCCCCCCCCGCGCCTGCCCTCGGCTCTGTCTCTGTGCAGCGACCCCGTGGGGGGCTCTCCGTCTGCAGCTGGGTGCGCTGGATCTCTCCCTGTAGCTTTCTCGTAGAGACAGCGCGGCAGACGATGACGCTTCAAGCCCTTCAAATCCTGCGCCCACCCCACGGCCCCAGAGCTTTCTGGGGCTCTCTGTCTTCCGCAGCTGAAAACAGAACCAGTCCAGTCTGCACAAAGGCCACAGGAAATAGATGTTCCCACATGCACTCCCCAAGTTCACGTACTGCCTCCCACACGGCCCCATTTAGACGTCCCAGGTCCCAGTCCTCTCATGAATACAGAAAACCAACAGTTCACCAAACATGACAAAACTGAATGCCTTCCCACGTAGTGACACCGGCATCGCCCGTCCAAGGACCCTGTGATAGCACGGAAGACGTGCCCTGCATCGGCAGGGGCCCGGGGAAGCCGCCAGGATACCCACGAGCACAAGCCCTTCAGACCCACCGCGAGCTGACTTCCAAAGCGTCGCCCACGCTCCCACAGAACGCACTGGAATGAGAGGTTGGCAGGATTTCGGCAGGAAACCATTCCTGGCTCTGCCCCACGCCTACCCCCGCCCAGAAGCCAATCCGCCCAGCAACGGAGAGGAGGAGGTGCCAACGTTACCCACGGTCACCGTGTTAATGCAGAGAAAAAGCCAAATATAAAACTACCGCAAGTCTCCCCACTCCCTCCCTCAGGGTTCCCACGCCGCTGGTGGCAGGTGTCCCCTGGACTCTGTGCCCTCTGTCACCACCGTGTCCTGTGTCCAGACGAGATCTGCTGTGTCACCCGCTGCCCCATCACACAAGTCATAACCCAGGCGCCCTGAGAGCATTTACATTCAGGCTTTGACTTCATCCGTTCCCTAAAGATAAGAACGTCAACAGATTCTGTACAATCGCAGTTGTACTTAGAAAGCAGATGTGCCAGGCGCCTGGGGGGCGCAGTCGGTGGGCGTCTGTCTGCAGCTCAGGCCATGATCTGGGGGCCTGGGATCGAGCCCCGCATCGGGCTCCCTGCTCTGTGGGAAGCCTGCTTCTCCCTCTGCCTCTGCGGCCCCCCCGCTTGTGCGTGCGCGCACACTCTCTCTCTCTCTCACTCTCTCTCAAGTAAATAAAAATCTTTTTTAAAAGTAGATACAGAACATTATTTCATTAAACGCAATAAAAAGTGTTAAAAACTGACATTTGGCTATAACTTTGTCCTGTGTGATGTGTCTGATTCGATCAGAACAAGATGCAGGGAAAGTGGTGACCTGTTTCCAAATGGTATGTGTTCATAGGTCTCACAGGTTTGCTTTTTTCCTCTTTTTAGTGAGCTGGACTGATCCTTTGATGTCTTTAGTTATATTAAAACTGGGTTGTTGACAACACGTGTGCATAAAACACAGGAAAAGTCACCCCTTTGTCAGCAATAAGCTCCACTGCAGTGAATTTGTAGGTCGTGCCTGGGACCCTATCACCGAAGGGCCGTTCGGTCTCAGTATTGCAGACAACGCATTCGCTGAATCGTGCAAAATGCAGTTTGTAAAACGCTTCCTTTCAATTTTGGCTGTTCATGTATTATTATTGTTATTATTATTTTGAGAGCGAGCGAGTGAAAATGTGCGTGGGGGGCGGGACGGGGCGGGTGGGGGGAAAGAATCTCAGCCTCCAGGCTGAGTGTGGAATCCGCGGGCTCAATCTCACGACCCGGGGGCACGACCCGAGACGAAGCTGGGAGTCCGCCGCGTCCCTGATGGAGCCGCCCAGGCGCCCATCATGTACTGTTGGACATGGAGGCCTGACAGCGTTTGGTAAGGACATGGGATTGTTAGTAGGATCGCTATGTTTCCGTGACCCCGGCCGCAGCTGTGAGCACCGCTGCAGGAGACAGACTCGGGCCCTTCGGACAGCCCGCCGTCGGGGCTCTGAGCCGGGGCCTCCGCGCCAGGGGAACAGACACCTCCTCCGACCGCGAGCTTCCACCCCGCGTGTGGCCGGCGGCCGCGCCAGCGCGGTTCCCTACCTTCACCTCTATCTGCTTGGTGTCCAGGTGCTGGAAGAGCAGCTTCACGCGGCTGTGTCCGTCATCTGAAGATCCCTTAAGCTGCGAAAACTTAAATCTCCAGAGCACAGTCTGCAAAAGATGGAATTAATCGGTGATTTAGAAACAGGAGCTATGTCATTAATACCACTTCACGTATGACTCAGACACTCGCTTTTTCTGTCTAGCCTGAGCACGTGGTAAGAGCGTCCGCCTTCCCCTCCTTCGGTCCGGGGGAAGGGACCTCCTCAGATGGCCCGTGTCCTCACTGTCCAGCGTCGGGCTCCGGGTGTCCCGCGGTCCCGGACCCCACAGCCCCGGCTCCCCTTCCCGCACGCGGCTTGCAGAGGACCGGCTCCGTCCCCGCCTGCAAGACTCCCGAGAGCCCGACGAGGCCCCGGAGCAGAGCGCTCGGTCCTCGGTGCTGATGGAGGGGCCCACGTGCCCACCGACAGCCCCAGGCTCGTCCGCGTCACCCCACGTCCGTGGCCCCCACACCGGGCGGAGACAGGCGGCGACGAGCTCTTCGTCCCCTGCCAACACCTGCTGTTTACTGAGGTACTTGAGAGAGCAAACGCGCTTCCTAAATTCCCCGTGGCTCATTAAATAAAGACTCTGCCGCCGACGGAGACTCAACGGCTTTTATGAAAGTGAGTCTGTGCTCAGACATCCGGCGAGACACGTCTTCCTCTCCCGGAAGGATCCAGTGCAAGCCGCACGCTGAGTTTCTAGATCAAAGTGCTTCTGTTGAAATATCGAACCATCTTCTCTCTGTGTCCCGAGAGGCAGAGAGGCAGCGATTCCAAGGGGGAGGGATTCAAAGGCATTTCTGCCCCGGCGACCCCTCCCCTGACCCCACTGACCTCGGGGTCTTGCAGTTCTTTGACTTTGAATCCAGTCCCCACGTTTCAGGGAGGGGGCTCTACGCCAACCCCGGCGGCTCCGGGCGTCCTCGCCCCGGCCGCAGGCCTCCTCGTGCTGGAACCCGGGGATCCTGCCCACAACTCCCGCTGCAGGCGCTGCTTCCTCGGGACCCGCCCCCGGCCCGCCGCCCTCGGCCGCCGAGCCACGGCCACAGCACGGTTAACCGGACGGCGCCCCGGGGATGGTGAGCAGGGCGCTGGGCGGGGGGCCAGATCGTGGAGACAGAAAGCATCCGCTGGGCCTGCAGTGACGCAGCGACAGTCCCCCAGGCACACGCTGCTGGGCCGGGGCGCCGACCGCCACGGCTCACGTCTGTCGGACGCACCTGACTCACTCACGACCGACGGTGGCAAGCAGGGCCCCAGGGGCCGGCCGGATGACGCTGTTGGGACGCGGTGGCTGGGCCGTTGCTGTCGGGCCGCGCGGCCACACGCTGGGGCTCTTCCCGCCTGGCCCCAAACGGACATGTCCTCTCCTATAGGGAAGTCAGTCCTTCTCCATTTCTCCATTCTAATCTGTTCCTCATCGTGGGATTATCGGGTTCCAGCCCAGTGGGGCAGCGGGCAGGACGCCCACGAGGACCCCGCGCGTCACCCTCACCAGAGACGCGTTCTCTGCGGTGAGTGCGGACGTCGGGTCCGCAGGAAGAGAATCAGAATGCAGGGTCTTGCTGCGGGACGAGGGCCACCTCCCACACGCCCACAGTGAGTCCACCGGGGGCAGGCCACGCTCGTCCTGGCTCTCACGCCACCCTCGATCGCCCGGCTGTGGGCTGCCCGCCGCCCCCGACCCGTTCTCTGCTTCTCACTGACGTCCTCTCAGCTTCCGATCCGATACGCCCGAAACGGGACATCGGTTACTGCCAGACCAGAGGGTCAAGAGTGGAGAGGTGCCTGCCGCCCAGCGGGCCTCCACGTGAGGGGGACGTGGGCTGTGACCCGTGGCGTCTGTGCAGAGACGCCCACGAGCCCCTGCAAGAAGGCGCAGGCGCACACAGACTTCTGGTTTATTCTGGCCTAAATGGCTTGAAAATAATTTGTCTGGAAATGTAAAGGACATGGGATGTGTGGACAACATGTCTCCCGTTTACTCTGTAAGAGCAGGAAAAATGTGCCTGGCCAGGCATGTTTGCTTCCCGCTGATGGCTGCTCGGCCGCTTCACCCCCTACCGCGGTGCAGAGGGTCCGCCGGCGCGAGCGCTTCACCTGTTCTCTGGCAAGCACGGAAGTGGGGGGCCGAGCAATGTGACCGCGTGTTTACTTCTGAGGCTCATGTCCACGTGGGCGCCTGGCACTCAATCTGGGACCCTGCCGTAGGCTCATCTTTGTTCTAGGAGCATGTGGTGAATATCACAGCCACCTTGTGGGTCGACTTCTAACCCAGAAGTAACTCAAAACGGTCTGATCTGAAGCATATTATAGCATGGAAGTGCAAATTATCTTGCGAATATAGGCGTGGTCAGTCCCAATCTAAATGTTTCTAAGGCCAAAAAAATCTATGTGATTTTTCTCTAATAACTTATATTAACGGCCTGTGGAGAGAACATCATTTTCATAATTATTCATATTTAAAAATAACAGAAAACCTACGCAGGTTGGATTTACAAACGTCATCACACATTAAAAGAATGACGATGTGTCAAATCAAGAAGAGTTGTAAGTATTTCATAGGTTTACAATTTGCTGATACTGCTTTTTACACTTAAGCCGCAACAGCTTTTCTTTTGAAAATTAATTCAAATGTTGTAAATTTAAAAATTTTAAAAAGGCATACACGAAACAAGACTCTGGAATGATTTGCTTTTATGTTGTCATGTGTTTTTAAAATTTCCAGCTACCGTCTGAATACACAATAAATACATAAGTATCAGGCCAAAACTTCTACAGTCCAGAAGTAAAGAGAAGGAAACCGTGAAGACTTCACCTTCCCTGGGGACTAGGTGGGGAGAAGGTCCCAGCGTCTGATCTGAGGTGCAGATGACGGAAAAGACGACTTCACTGAGACTTTATGAAAGCTGGACCTGAAGACAGTGAACTTGACCCTGAGTGGGTGGAAGGACCAGACGGGGAAGGTGGGAGGTCTCCCCACCGCAGGGCTGAGGGCTCTGGAGGCTATGGCAGGGCCAGGGAGGGAGGGCTTCCTCAGGCCCTGCGCCCTCCCCCAGGCACACCGGTCGTGGAGCTGGGGGGCTCCTGGCGGGCTGGCTCCAGCATCGGGGAGGGGGTTAGGGTCCTCGACGACCCGCAGGGACTGCAAGAGCCCCGTCTAGTTCTGCAGCCCCTGGTCGGGAGGTTAGAAGCAGCCCAGCAGTGCATCGCACAAAGGAACACATCCTAGGTCCCTGAACTTGTATTTGACATTAGGCCCCTCCGGGCGACACTGGGTGCACGGGGCGGGGGGGGGGCACACCTGCCCAACCGTGCCAGCACGAAATGCAGGGGCGACGCACAGTGGCTGGACAAGACGGGAGGGGTGTCCTAGACAAGACGGGGCAGCCGCGGAAGAGCGGAAGCTCACGAGATAAACAAAAGGACGTGCTGTTGGGGTGCGTGTGTGGACACCACGGCTCAGCCACTCCACTCTGTGCCCCCTCCCCAGGCCGCCGCCCTCAGCCCTGCTCAGAGTGCCTGAGCGGCCAGTGGCCTGAGCAGGGTTTGGCGTCGAGGGCTTACTCCTCGTCGGCTCTGACTTGGATCCTCCTGTGGCACCGGCACCGTCCACGGCTCCTTCCGTCGCCACTGTGCTGAGCGGCCCCGTGGTCCTGGGAATGGAGAGTGTCCCTCACGGGGACTCACAGACACGCACACTCCCGACGGCCCTTGTGAGGGTGGCGCGGACACGTGGCTCCCACGTCACCCGGAGCAGAGACACCCTGGGGGGAACACTCCTCCAGGGCCCCACGTGAGGACACGGTGACCCCTGGCAGCTCACAGGGCCCCACGTGAGGACACGGTGACCTCCGGCAGCTCACAGGGCCCCACGTGAGGACACGGTGACCTCCGGCAGCTCACAGGGCCCCACGTGAGGACACGGTGACCTCCGGCAGCTCACAGGGCCCCACGTGAGGACACGGTGACCTCCGGCAGCTCACAGGGCCCCACGTGAGGACACGGTGACCTCCGGCAGCTCACAGGGCCCCACGTGAGGACACGGTGACCTCCGGCAGCTCACAGGGCCCCACGTGAGGACACGGTGACCTCCGGCAGCTCACAGGGCCCCACGTGAGGACACGGTGACCTCCGGCAGCTCACAGGGCCCCACGTGAGGACACGGTGACCTCCGGCAGCTCACAGGGCCCCACGTGAGGACACGGTGACCTCCGGCAGCTCACAGGGCCCCACGTGAGGACACGGTGACCTCCGGCAGCTCACAGGGCCCCACGTGAGGACACGGTGACCTCCGGCAGCTCACAGGGCCCCACGTGAGGACACGGTGACCTCCGGCAGCTCACAGGGCCCCACGTGAGGACACGGTGACCTCCGGCAGCTCACAGGGCCCCACGTGAGGACACGGTGACCTCCGGCAGCTCACAGGGCCCCACGTGAGGACATGGTGACCCCTGGCAGCTCACAGGGCCCTACGTGAGGACACGGTGACCTCTGGCAGCTCACAGGGTGCCCCGGATGGGCCAGTGCAGGCACATGCACCAGGTGGACACAGCGGCGGGCCCCTTCCCCGCAGGCCTGTCCCCCCAGACCCCCAGACGACACCTGCAGCCAGAGAGGGGGTACACAGGCCCTCGTGGGGGGCAGTCGGACGAGTTGAGACCTGCTCTTCACGTGACATTTGAGGAGTCTCAGATTTTGTGAAACCCAGATTTTCTCAGAACACAAAGCTCTGCGTCAGGCCTGACAGAGGCGGTGTAGGAACGTCTTCCTTGCGCCTGCAGGGCTGCCCATTTGCTCATCCCGGAGCGCTGGTGCCGGCGGTGAGGCGGACCGGCTTCAGGCCCAGCAGCACCCGTGCGGCGGTAGGGAGAGGGGCGCCCGGGCGGCACGGTCGGTTAAGTGTCGGACTCCAGACTGTGGCTCAGGTCATGGTCTCAGGGTCGTGGGCTCGAGGCCCACATCAGGCTCCACGCTCAGCACGGAGTCTGCTTGAGATTCTCTCTCTCCCTCTGCCCCTCCCGTGCTCTCCCTTTCTCTGAGAAGTAAATAAACAAATAAACACTAGGTAAACCCCTGCTGTGAAACTGCTGCCCATTTTCCAGCGAGGAAATAAAATAACAAGAGCTCGGTGAGTTTTCTCGTCGAGAATCCTGTCAAGGAGGCGGCCCCTCCTCCGAGCAGAGCTCCTGGCTCCGCACCACCAACCTGGTGGCTGGCCGCTCCATGCACGGCGGGCGCTCACGGCGTCTCTGATCTCTCCGCACTGGATGCCGGCAGAAACACCCTCCAAATGCCCCGGGGGGCAGCCTCAGCCCCCGGGGACCCACTGGCGAGAAGAACGGGGAAGACACGGGCCGCAGCTCGGACAAGCTAGGGTGTGACTTCACAGGGGCCCCCGAGCTGGCTGCGGTGATGAACTCGCACGAGAGCGTGTCCAGAGGTGCCGGGCGCAGGCTCGGCCAGGGCTCCGGGCCCCGAACGTCCTGCCCGGGCTTCCCCATCCTGCATCTCAGTGGGCCCCATGGGATGACACGCGATGGGCTGAGGGCACCGCTCAGACGGACGGGGAGGCTGGAGGAAACGGCAGTGTCCTGCGCAGTCAAGGGGAACCGGCCGCACCGGGCACCTGACGTGTCCCACCAGGAAGGCCGCCGGACTCTCGCCAAGATGCGCAGCTTGCGGTCAGGCAGCAGACCACGTTTCTCTTCAAAGTGCTTCCCTTAGTGCCGGGTGCTTCCCTGGGCCGGGCCCAGGAGACCCTCCCCGTGTGGCGGTGGCCCCCGTGGCTAGAGGGCACCCTACCGGGCCACGAGGCCGTCGCGGGGCACGCGGCAGCCAGGCTGGGCCGGTGGGGCCCGGGCCGCTCGTCCGACACGTGACTGCGTGCGTCCCTGGGGCACCTCGCAGCGCCTGCCGGGAACCTTACCTTTGTCCTACTGTCGAAACAGGTGAATCCCAACGCCAAATCCACCGTGAAGCCCAGCGCTTCTCCTTGCCAGCTGCACGTGTACGTTCTGGACTGGAAAAGAGCATGCGTCTGAGAAAACATTCCTGAGCAACGGAGTTCAACCTGAATTAGCTGCTTGCAACATCCCCCCACGGTCAGAAACCAGGTTTTTACAAGTCCTGATGTTTGGCCTGCGGGCAGTACTTTTTGGCTTTTTGTCTACAGGCAAACACTTCCAAGCGCGTAGGAGCTGGAGGCGGGCCCGGTGCCCCCCTCACCACAAAAAAGCAATAGGGCCAGAAAGTCCCCGGTGACCAAAGTGGTTTTGGAAGCAACGGGATTCCAAGTTCCGCTTGCTATTGCGTCTGGAAGGACCAGGGGCATGGCGCACTCACTGTCCTCTCCTTGTTTACAGCCTGTGGGACAGAAGGCCAGGGCCGCAGGACAGAAGGCCAGGACTGACGGACAGAAGGCCAGGGTCATGGGACAGAAGGCCGAGGATGCGGGACAGACGGCCAGGGCCGCATGACTGAAGGCCGGGGCCGCAGGCCTGTCCCCAGGAAGCTGGATATGCTTTGGGGTAACAAGATTCTGAAGAGCAGTGACACCAAAACCCAAGTACGGACCTCGCAGGGGAGAGGCTGCAGCCACGCGGCTCCCGGGTCACCCACGGGGGCTGGTTTGGGGGGGGTCCTCCCTGCCGACAAACTCAACACGAACACCTCATCTGCTGGGCGGTGAGCACACGGACGCTCAGGACTGGCTTTCTCTTTTGTGTGCACAGCCCCCCCCCACATACATATGTGCACACACACGCAAGTGCACACGTGCACACTCACGGGCACAGAAATGCAGAGACCTGTGCTGTAAATATCCTCACGGCACTCTCAGCAGAAGGAGCAAACTCGGGAAGAGAAACATGAGTATCTCAGGAAGCGTTACCTTCCATGAGCTGTGTGGTCAGCTGTGTGGTCAGCTGTGTGATCTCAGCTGTGTGATCAGCTGTGTGATCTCAGCTGTGTGATCTCAGCTGTGTGATCAGCTGTGTGATCTCAGCTGTGTGGTCAGCTGTGTGATCAGCTGTGTGATCTCAGCTGTGTGATCTCAGCTGTGTGATCAGCTGTGTGGTCAGCTGTGTGATCAGCTGTGTGATCTCAGCTGTGTGATCAGCTGTGTGATCTCAGCTGTGTGATCTCAGCTGTGTGATCTCAGTTGTGTGATCAGCTGTGTGGTCAGCTGTGTGATCAGCTGTGTGATCTCAGCTGTGTGATCAGCTGTGTGATCTCAGCTGTGTGATCTCAGCTGTGTGATCTCAGTTGTGTGATCAGCTGTGTGGTCAGCTGTGTGATCAGCTGTGTGATCTCAGCTGTGTGATCAGCTGTGTGATCAGCTGTGTGATCGCAGCTGTGTGATCTCAGTTGTGTGATCAGCTGTGTGGTCAGCTGTGTGATCAGCTGTGTGGTCAGTGGTGTGGTCAGCTGTGTGATCGCAGCTGTGTGATCAGCTGTGTGGTCAGCTGTGTGATCTCAGCTGTGTGATCTCAGCTGTGTGATCAGCTGTGTGGTCAGCTGTGTGATCAACCTCCTGGCCTCGGTGCTCAGGCGGGAGGATGCGGCAGACCTTGCCTTCCGTCCCGCCCAGTCGGGGGTTTCCAGCAGGAAACGCTGAGGACTTTTCAGCTGTCCTCCCCCCCCTCTCCTCCGGGTTCCACCTCAGCACGGAGGTCAGCTCCCTTCGCCCCTCGGGGCCGGCTGTGTGCAGGATCTCGCAGCTCCAGATCTCCCAGCCCGAGGTGGCTCCTGTGTCCTGGTTCCCACGACCGCTCAGCTGCAGAGGTTATGAAGGTTACGATGACCTTCACCTCTAACGCCCTGTGTCACGTGCCTCCTGGTGGGGCTTTAGATCTCCACGCCGAGGCTTTCCTGTCTTTTCATCGGATTCCATGTGTTTGTGCTCTATTTCCTTTCCAGAGCGCGGCGATCACGGCTGGTTGAACATGGTCCTGAGACGTCCTCATGCCGTCATCTCCATGACGGTGGTTCACTCAGTTTGAGATCTTCCCGGTTCACTGAAGCCGGGAGATTTTCCTATTACGAGGTCCTTGAGCTCATTTGACTTGTTCTAGCTGGATTTCTCTGGCACATCTTCTGCAGGGTGGGGGCTGTCCCAGGACGGCCAGGGTAGGCGAGGTCCAGTTCCCCCCTTGGTGTGGGACCCTCACTGCTGACAGATGGGAAGGGAGTTCCAGCCCTGTGAGGGGGTCCCTGCTTCTGCTCCCTGCCTCCGAGGGCGGGGAGACTCCTGACACCACCTGGGTGGGGGGCTCTCGTTCCTGCCTGGCGGGACAGACGTCCTGCCCGCCCTGCCCCCCCGCTCCCCTGCAGCACCTGGCAGAGGCATTTGCGGAGGGTGGGGTGGGTCCGTGGGGACATGTGCGTGTTGGCAGGCGTGGACCACTTACCATGTAAAATGTTTCTGTCCTGCCAGGCTGCCCTTCCTGGTCGTGGGCTGCAGGAAGCAGGCCTTGGAGGGTTTTGGGGTCTGCACTTGGTGTTTCTGGGTGGCCCCCTTTTAGAGAACCAAGTCTGACCACACACAGGAAAGAACACATAGGCCCTCAGTACTGTGTGCTCCTCACGCCCTGAGGCCCCTCACTGCCTTCCCACATCATTAATTCTTTTACAAAGGCTGCAGAGTTAGTGGCCGCCACCTTATTCATTAATTTAATAAGCTGACCACATAAACATTAACATGCTTACTGCTGAGACCCCCAGGGCTCTGCGGGCCGGGTGCTGTTGGGTCTGTGTTCAGAGCAGACGTGTGGGAGCCGGGCGGGGTGTGGGCAGCGTGTGGCCATCAGAGGGTTTCCGTCACCGCCCACGGCCAGAAGTACAGCCCACGCAGGGCGGTGGCACGGTGGCCGTTGCGGGCCCCTGGCAGAAGGCTGCAGCTCGCCCGATCCGGCTGTGCAGACCAAGGGCCCCTGGTCCCTCCCACCCCCCGGTGAGGCTTTGTCCCCAGAGAGCCTGCGTGGGGCGCCGGCCACACGTGGGGGACAAGTCCTCGTGTATCTGGTCACCCTGGCTGGGACACCGGGGACGCCATGCTGCTCGAGAAACCATCTTTAGAGGGAAAAGAGGCAGCTGTTGACGTGGGCAGTGCAGCATCCGAGCTGCCCTGGGCCACGGAGCTTGTGGCCCCATCTGTGAGTGTGTCTGACCACGGGGTCTGTGGGGCGCCTGGATGGCACGGCCGGGGCCGGGATGCCTTTCACTCCACCTGCGAACACCACGGCCACAAATTCAATGGGTCACAGTCACGGAAAAGTCAAGCTAATAAAAGACCACACAGTGCCTCACAGGACAGTAGCCTGAACTAAATAAAAATACAGTGTCAAATACCACGTTCAAGTTCATTTTCAAGTACATTAAAAAATTCACACTTTGGGACCATTAAACAAACAACGGCATGGAGGTTAGCCTCTGAGGTATTCTGGAGAGCACGCAGCCAGGGCGTAAGGAAGGGGCGAGCTGACGAGAAAGCAGAGGAAGGGGTTCTGGTCATCAGCATGATGAGAAGCGAGCGCCGCGGGGACGCCCGGAACAGGTGTCTGCACGCGCAGGAGTCCCGCTGGGGGAGGCACTGACCGTGGGGACGGGGGATGGCGCCTCGGGACGGGGGAGAGGCCCGCAGGAGGGGCCTGGTCGGCAGGTGACGGTGGGACTCAGGCCGGGACTCCCGGTCCTGTGGAGACGCAGAGCCGTGTCCTCGTGTGACCGACGACCCGAGAACACGCCGTGGCCCGGCACACCCCCCGAGGTGGCAGTGGCAGCCCACACCTGCCCCACCGCGTGGCCCGCACCACCTTCAAACAGCTCAGGGAGACCAGCTCTCCCTCGAGCCCCGTTCTACGCAAGAGGGAAACGGAGCAGATGCGTTTCTGGAAGCTTCCTCAGGCTCATGTGTCTGCAGGTGGAGAGGCCAGGGCGAGGCGTGCAGCCACTGGAACAAAAGGTGAAGGGCGGTGGGCGGTTGGTGGCCAAGTTTTACCACTGAAGCCATGGCGCCGGGGTGGGGACAGCAGGCTGTGTGCGGCTCCCACGACCCGGGCTGCGGACGACAAGCTTGGGCGCTCGTAGGGCCGGTGTGACGTCTGTCCCTCAGGAGCCTCCTCGGCTTAGCGGCCACCTGGCCTGGCTGCTGTGTCGGCCACCGCACAGCCGCGGCGTCGTGGGGACCCACGGGGAGGGTGAGCGTCGCTGTGTGCGGGCCGGTGCGCGGCGTTTGCGGGAGCCGCCCCGCCCGGTCTGCAGCAGGAGGCGGCAGCAGGCGGGAGGGCGCCCGGGCCGGCTGCTTGGCTCCCAGGAAAACCCACTGTTTAAGGGCGTCCACAGTGTGTGACTCTCCCCCGTGTTCGCCCCCGAGGGCAGTGCCCTGCAGGTCGGGTGGAAGCCTGGCAGCCGAGGAGGGACCTGCGACCCCGGCCGCGCCGAGCACGTGGTGAGCACAGGGGCTCTCCTCTGCCTGACACGCGCTCGTGGCTCCCCGGACGCGCCTCTGCTCACCAGGCTCCCTGGTGCCCCGCACTCCGGGTGGATCCGGGGTAGAGCTCCTCCGAGCACCGGGCTGGCGGCTCGGCATCGCTGGGAAATGACCGGATTCTGTGGAACGCACCCCGTTCCCCGCCGAGTGTGTTCTGAGCGGCACTGGACACCCGGCACACGTGACAGCACACGCGACATGCTGGGCAGACGCCCAGGCTGTTCTCAGGGCAACCCTTGCAGACACCGGGACTCTCGTCCTGGGAAGAAGGCCCGCCCAGGCTCAGGCGAGCAGGCCCGTCTCCCGAGCGCCACCGTCACCTGTCGGAGGAGAGGCCCCTGCGATCAGCCCCGAGCAGCCCCGGGCGCAGCGAGGGCAGAGCAGCCCAGGAGGCTCGGCGGCCTCCCGCAAGACCCAGCCTTCCACCTCCTTCTCCGCAGCGGTGCCGCGGGCCATGCTCGGAGGTTCCGAGTCCGAGACCTGCAGCTCCCGTTAGCCTCACTGCCAAGCCCTGTGGCCACTTCCATCGTCACATCAGTATTTTGTGCCTCTCGATTATACTCTAAGCTTAATTTGGAAAGTAGATGAGTACGTTCTTCGTGGTAAAGGGCACCTGTATGAGTACAGGGAGTTGAACTTACTCCTGCAAACGGAAGCACCGCGACACCCGCGGGCACGCATCTGCTCCCACTCGGCCCCCTGCGTCGGAAACGGGACACCCCCTCCGGGAGCACGGCTGGCCGGAGGGCGTCCCGGTGACTGACACGCTGGAGGCGGTAGGCGGACGCTGAGGCGCACTGGACCAGAGTCTGCAGTGCAGAAGCTGGCTCCTCGCGTCGGGTGGAACCGGGGGTTTATGACTGAAGGTGTTCACGGAGCCCGGCTGGAAGCCTGGCGTTCAAAATACACTGGCTCCAATTCTGACTCAAACGAACAGTAGCATTGACTCACATCGACCATGCTCCCAACTGAAGAAGTGAGGAAGTTGTTCAGTCATCGCTGAGGTGAGGGCACAGGCTGTGGTGAAGGTAATAAGGGTGCCACACCGGTCCCCGTGGTAACGATGCCACACCGGTCCCTGCGGTAACGATGTCACACCGGTCTCCGCGGTAACGATGCCAGACAGGTCCCCACGGTAACGATGTCACACTGGTCCCCGCGGTAATGAGGCCAGACAGTTCCCCACGGCAACGATGCCACACAGTTCCCCACGGCAACCATGTCTCACTGGTCCCCACGGTAACAATGCCGCCCTGGTCCCCGCGGTAACGATGCCACACCAGTCCCCGCGGTAACGATGCCAGACAGGTCCCCGCGGTAATGATGTCACACTGGTCCCCGCGGTAATGATGCCAGACAGGTCCCCGCAGTAACGATGCCACACCGGTCCCCACGGTAACGATGCCACACGGGTCCCCGCGGTAATGATGCCAGACAGGTCCCCGCGGTAACAATGCCACCCCAGTACACACAGCAATGATACTACACCAGTACCTGTAGCAACGATGCTGCACCAGTAACTCGTGGGAACGTGTTTGTCACATCTGCGCAACCTCGGAGGTTCCTGGAAACCGTGTATGTTTGGACATGTTCTCTCTGCAAAAGAGAACAACATACTTCCTTCTCGTGTCTGGAAACAGGTCTATAGGGAGGCCAGCATTTCCCGTCGCCCTCTGAAGCCCAGCAGGTGAGCTGGTGAGCACACATAAACGCATCTGTATTAATGCTTCACGTTCATGTGACGACTGGGGACGGGTGGTCCAGCAGACCAGAAGTAAGTACGCAATCAGAGTTTGGAAAAGGTTTTCTTTACAGAACAGCAGCCACGCGCTGAGCCACAAAGGGCGGGTGGGCTGCGTGGCCAGGGATGGATTCCAACACGGGTCCTCCTGACGTTAAATGGAAATTCACCTCCTTCCCGAGACAGGACGCAGACTCCCACACCCGAGACGGCGCCTTCCGTCTGCTGTCATTCTTACTGTTCCTGTTACTCACAAACATTCTGCCCCAAAGGGCAGTGTGTTCCATTAGAATACCGGCTTTCATCGTCTCTTACAAAAAAATACTACAATTACAAAAAAATGTGTAAGTCTCAGGAAAAAGACTGAAAAGCAATTGAAAAAAGCACTTATTTTTAAACAATCCCGAGATGAGGCGTCACCGGACCCCATCCGTCCTTGTCAACAGGCCGCTGTGGCCGCCCACGCCGTCTGCCCGCTCAGCGTCCTCACCGAGCGCGGGTCCCCTGCAGCCCTGGGGACTCCCCGGCTGTTTCGGGTCATCTGCTCTGGGGGACTGGAGGTCACGGCCTGTGTCAGCACACTTACCGGCGCCACCTCTCCTTGCCCCTGTCAACCCTGAGACGTGCGGCAGGTGCATCCCCCGTGTCCCAGACCCTCCCTGTCCGCGTACGGACACCTGCATGCCCCCTGCACACACGGGCTGGCTGCCGTCAAACACAGACGTGCATGCAGATGTGGGGATGGTGCCGACACCCTGACGTGGGCCGGACGCTGTGGCGGGCGGGGTGCAGGCCCCCAGCACCTGGGGGACGGGAAGGACGCTGCGTGTGGGATGATCCCGGCTCACTCTCATCAAGCTGCCCGAGTCCTGAAGCGGAGGGCTTCCTGCCGCCTGGGCCGAGCGCCGTGCCTCGGAGGAAGGGCCCCGGGGACAGCAGGCTCTGAGGATGGGCCCGGGCACACGCTGGTCCCTGCGCTGGCGGCGGATGGCCTGGGCCTCTAGATGGAGGAGCTGTGTCAGCAGCTGGATCCGGGCCCGGGAGAGCCCCGCGGGGCTGGGGACGGTCACCCGCTGAGGCTGCGGCCTCCGTCTCTGCCGCCGAATGGAGCTGATGCATAAACGGCAGGTGTTCGGCTGCGTGTCACCGGATGCGTCTGTGTCCAAGTTTTCTGTGACTTTCAGCAAATTCACCGCCTCTCCTCTCCCAAGGTCAGCTGAAAATAACCTGTTTTCTCGGCCTCGTCCTTGAACAGCCGTGTTTGCGTCACTTCACATCTGCCTTTCCCAAACCGTGTCTCAGGAGCAGGACTCTGGGAAGCTACGCCTGCCGCGCACGCCGCGAACTCCCAGCGGCCCCGGGTGCGGACGGACCCTGGCATCTGCCACGTTACTGTGCCCGACCGGGAGGGGGCGCCGGCGGGACGCTCGGGTGTGCTCGCCGACCCGGGCCGGGGCAGCATCGCCAGGCGCAGGGATGTGACCTCGGTCCGGCACAAGCACAGCTGCACGGAAAGTGCTCGCGGACGCCGGAGGCCCCACTCAGCCTCCCCGCCAGCCCCCACGGGGTTTGTGTGTCTGTGCACAACCGGAAGCGCAGAGCGGGAACGCGCGCGTGCCTGGGTTTGAAGACACGAGGACACACATCACACTTGCACCGTTTGGGTAACAGCGACAAGCCTAACAGAAACCAATTGTTCGTATTAGAGGAACGATTTCTCGATCTTTCTAGAAAGTCTGCACACGAATGTATCAAGTTTAATTGTGAGGTCATTCGTGAGTCTAGTACAGAGACGGTGCGACCAAATGAATAACAACTTAAAGGAAAAACTCGATTTTCCGAGTTCAGATGAGGGTTGGAGGGGCCCCGATTCCCGTGCGTGGCCCCAGGGCCTCCTGTAAGCAGAGGCACAAAGATGCACAGCAGGTGGCAGACAGGGCTCCGCAGCAGAGGCCGGGCCCCAGGTCACCCTCCAGGCCATCTGGGGTGACGCTGTGTGTTTAAGGGAAGAGTAACCCACATCAGCCTCACAAGTGGATGATGGTTTTCACTGACCTCTGGCTGCAAACCCGCCAGGGGAATTGGCAAGAGGCTGCCCGCCCTGAAAACAGGCTGAAGTTAATTGTGTAATTAAACTGGTGCTTCTGGTAATGAACCAATAATTATCTTTTAATGATGCCATAAATCTGTGCTAGTCCAGGTGCTATTTGCTATCTCACTGGATTGTCTCTTAGGCCGTCTGGTTTATTTTTTCCAGGAGAACTGATACAGCGTATCTGTAGTTCCCCACAGGACGTTCCAGAACTCTCGCCGACCTTAGTGTTTTGGTATAAATAACTCAAGCTTGGGATTTCTTAAAAATGTATCTGGAAGACTAATTTAAGCATTTAAGGGAATGGTGTACATATTTCAATGTCAAGTGCTTTACAAACATCAATTAACTAGACTTCCTAACACCGTTCCAAGAGAACACGGTAATCACGTTAGGAAGAAGGAAACCGTAACTAAGGAAGTTACATGACTCATCCAAGGTTACTGGGTCTCTTACAGAGTCCAGCCATATCGAAGAGGCAGCGATCTCTCCCGTGCGGCGCGCACACACTGCTGCCCGCTCGCGGGGACGCCACCGTCATGTCCCTGTTCCCGTGACGCGCAGCGACAGCCCCTCCGAGACCCCGCGTCGCAGCCGCCGGCCGGGCGGGAGGGGAGCTCGTCTGCTCCTGTCTGACGACATCCTTCCTAGCCTGGCCTTGTTTCCAGGGCGGCCGACCGGGAGGAAGAGGGAGCAGCCGCAGGAGAGGGGCGACGCTCTTGGGGGTGACCGACGAGAAAACCTGGAACGGGATCAAACGGGGGCCCTGGGGCCGGGGACCCCGTGGTGCCCAGTGGGACCCTGCGGCAAGGAAGCCCACTGTCTGATGACTGTGCCCAGGGGCCCCGCGTGGGGTTGAGCAGGTGAGGGGCAGGGGACGTTCTGAAACTGACGCACCTGAAAGAAAGTCCAGGTTTGGCCGGAACTCACAGGGCCCTCCCTAGGTTTTCTCGAAAATGCGCGGATGAATGATATTCGGTAAGTGAAATCATTTCGGTTTTCATAATGTCATCGGTAAATCAAAGTCATGTCACAAAGCGTCAGAGGAGTCTCCTGACTGGAAACCACTTCACCCCTTTTCGGACTGGGTGACCGAGCGGGGTCTCCCGGGTGTGGGCAGGCCCTGTCCCGCCCGGGCTGCTCGGGGCTTCCTTGCCCGGGGACAGCCCCGGCCTCGCCCCGCCGCACCCCGCAGCCGGGCCCGCCGCGGACCCGAGCGTCAGCAGCCCTTCCTTCCCTTGTTTTCCGGTGCGGGCTGACTCCCCGTGGGCCCAGCGCGGGGCTCACGGCCCCGGGCCACCCACCTTCCAACCGGGTGCAGTTCCTGTGCGGGGGACGCAGGGACACGGGAAGCAGAAGACTGACTGACCGCTCAGTCTTCGAACCGACCAGGAACACAGCCCCAGCAGGAGCAATCCATGCATCGGATGGCATCAGGATGAAAGCGTTCGCTGCGCGAGTCAGACGCTCTGGCGAGAGCCTGCAGTCGAGCTCCCAGGAGGGAGGAGAGGACACGCGCCGGCCTCGCGCTCAGTCTCGGGGGACAGTGTTCAGTCCCGCCACTAAGTAGGATGTACCTGTGGGCAGCTTTGTGAAGGATGAACGCCTTTTTGTCAGGTCAGGGAAATTCCTTCCATACCTACTTGGCCGGTATGATGCTGGATTTTGGCAAATACTTTCCTGGGTCTATTGAAATAATGGTATGATTTCTCCCTTTTAGATTGTTAGCCTGATAGAGTAAACTGATTGATTATAAGACCAACTGTATTTTCCTAGGATAATTTTTACTTAACTTGATACATTCTTCCTCTTACAGAAGTTACTGGATTTTATCAGGTAAAGTTGTGTGTAGAATATTATGTGCTTTCACAGAGGACAACGGTCTGTGACTGCAATTTTGTTTTCTCACGTCCTTGTCCGATTCTGGTATCAGGGGTGCTGGGCTCACAGACGCCTGAAAACATCGCCCCCCTTCCAGTTTTCGCGGTTGGTTAGTGTGGAATTATTATTATTCTTTTTAGTATCTAGTACGACTCACCAGTGACTCTATCTGGGACTTCACAGGAAGGGATTTAAGCAAAAATTCAGTTCTTAAACCACACAGCACCCTTCGGGTTACTTGCCTGCCCTTGAGGAAGAGCTGCTGGTTTGTGTCTTACACGGCGTCTGTCCACTCGTCTGAGTTGTCAGATTTAGTGCCAATTTTTAGAAGTTGTATGTATCATGTTCCCTTATTGCCTTTCTAAATATCTGTGTAACTGGCAGTGATATTACCTCACTCTCGTTGCCGTAACTTGTGCCTCTTTCTCATCAGTCTGACAGGACTTTCATTCATTTCTTAAAGAATCAAATTTTAGTTCACTGATTTTCTGTTTTTCCTGGGTTTTCTGGTTCACTGATTTTTACTATGATTTATTTCCTTTGCTTACTTTGGGTTGGACCGCCTGTTATTTGTTTCAGATTTATCGGAAGAGGCTAATTCCTGGTCTGCAGGGTGACCCGCGCCGGCTCCCGGATCGGTCAGCGCGGGGACTGCGGGGTGACCCGTGCCGGCTCCCGGATCGGTCAGCGCGGGGACTGCGGGGTGACCCGCGCCGGCTCCCGGATCGGTCAGCGCGGGGACAGCGGGGTGACCCGCGCCGGCTCCCGGATCGGTCAGTGCTGCAGCCTCTCCTGACGTCTCCCCTCAGGACGGACAGGAGAACCAGGCTGCGCGTGTGCAATGACGGTCTTCAGAGACTCTTCGGGAGCAAAAGGAGGAATGATCGAAACCTTCTCTGAACCTTGAAGTACCCTGTGGAGGTGTCCTCGGGGGCGGTCCTGACCCAGTTGGCCACGGACTGGGCGGTGCTCAGCTCCACAGAGGCCGGCGTTAGCTTGGTTCTCTTTGTCTGCGAGAGACGGAAGCTGCCGTCTGGTGGAACAGACGCCCCCCAGGCCGGTCCTGGAGTCGCCGCGTGCGTGCTCTGTCTCCCCAGCAGCGGCATCCAGGCCATCCTGGTTACGGAGCCCACACTCGGGACTTCCTTCTCAGGGCCTCTCCGGGCCACTCAAACCACCTCTGACTTCCCGCATGAATAAAGAAGTTAGATCAAATCTTTGAGCACATGTTCGATTTACATTTGCTGGACAGCCACGATCGGACCTTTCGCGTGTTTGGAGAACTGCCGGCTCCGGGGGAGGAAGGGACAGGTGGAGGACCGGCTCTCGGGCCTCCTGCAGTGCTCGGAGGGCAGACGGGCTCGGTGCCGCACCCCTGGTCGGCCTGAGCAGAGCGCGGTTCTGGCCACAGCCCGGTTCGGTTGTCCCCGTCACCGGCCTCGCTCCCGAGCCTCAGCTTCCCGAGAACACGGGGGTCAAGGAGCAAGCTGACCACAGCATGGTGTAGCGCGTGTGGGTGAGGAAATGAGACAGGACATTCTGGGGACCAACTTGGGGGGGTGGGACCAAAATACAAACTTTCAGGGCCACCCCAGGCCTTGGGACTGCTGGACCCTGGGCCAACCCCAGCGGCTCTGGGCCTCACCTGCTCCTGGCTGGTCTCACTGCTGGGCCCCCAGGTGGGGTGCAGGGAGGCCGAAGAGGGCAGCTCGCTGGGTCTCAACGGGCCCGGAGACTCGTGGATGACGGCTGTGCCGGGGGGGACCCACGAGCTCCCGGCATCTCCTCGGGAAACCACATTCCTGGAGGCCTTCCCGTCCCTAGTTCTTTCTGTGCTGTGATTTGAGGCGTTGCAGAAAGTAACTGCAGCAGGTCATTCCCATCTTCAAAAAACTAAAAATGTTCATGATTGTCCAAATGCTTTTTAACTGCACAGTGAGGATAACGAAGCAAAAATGAGTCAGGGTCAGGTGACAGAAAAAATTCTGCTTAACAGTGTGGATCCAGAGAGAAACATTCCTGAACGCGCCCAGGCCTGCCTCGGGCGCCCGCTGCGCAGCTCCTGGGGTGGCAGGGGGTCCCTGCAGGCCCTGGGCGCTCACGGCCGTCAGGATCGGCCTCCTGCGGTGTCCCCAGCGACACCCCGGCGCGGGCGAGAGCGCACGCTTCCGAAGGTCTTGTTAGAACCACACCCGGTGAGCACCTCTGGAGCGCAGGCTGCCCTAAATCCCCGCCCGGACGGGCCGTGGCCGCGTGCCTGGAGCACACAGGGCCGGTGGGGCCGCGG
>LNAC01000401.1:1514189-1581891 GCA_002007465.1 Ailurus styani | reverse complement strand
ATCCATGAGCATGGAATGCTTTTCCATCTTTTTGTATCTTCTTCATTTTCTTTCATGAGTGTTCTGTAGTTCCTCAAGTACAGATCCTTTACCTCTTTGGTTACGTTTATTCCAAGGTATCTTATGGTTCTTGGTGCTATGGTAAATGGAATCAGTTCTCTAATTTCCCTTTCTATATTTTCATTGCTAGTGTATAAGAAAGCAACTGATTTCTGTGGGTTGATTTTGTATCCTGCCACATTACTAAATTGCTGTATGAGATCTAGTAGTTTGGGGGGTGGAGTCTTTTGGGTTTTCCATATTAAGTATCATGTCATCTGCGAAGAGAGAGAGTTTGACTTCTTTGCCAATTTGAATACATTTTATTCTTTTTGTTGTCTGATTACTGTTGCTAGGATTTCTAGTATGATGTTGAACAGCAGTGGTGAGAGTGGGCATCCTTGTCGTGTTCCTGATCTCAATGGGAAGGCTGTCAGTTTTTCCCCATTGAGAATGATATTCACTGTGGGTTTTTCATAGACAGATTTTATGAAGTTGAGGAATGTTTCCTCTATCCCTATACTTTGGAAGAGTTTTAATCAGGAACAGTTGCTGTATTTTGTCAGATGCTTTTTCTGCATCAATTGAGAGGACCATGTGGTTCTTCTCTCTTCTCTTATTGATTTATTCTATCACATTCATTGATATGCAAATGTTGAACCACCCTTGCATCCCAGGGATAAATTCCACCTGGTCATGGTGAATAATCTTTTTTTTTTAAGATTTTATTTATTTATTTGACAGAGAAAGATTACAAGTATGCAGAGAGAGGAGAAAGCAGGCTCCCCGCTGAGCAGAGAGCCCAATGCGGGGCTTAATCCCAGGACCCTGGGATCATGACCCGAGCTGAAGGCAGATGCTTAACGACTGAGCCACCCAGGTGCCCTGAAATTCTCCTTTTTGATGGGGTCTTTGCCTGATTTGGGGATCAAGGTAATGCTGGCTTCATAGACAGAGTCTGGAAGCTTTCCCTCTGTTTCTATTTTTTGATACAGCTTCAGGAGAATAGGTATTATTTCTTCTTTGAATGTTTGGTAGAATTCCCCAAGGAATCCGTCAGGTCCTGGACTCTTGTTTTTTGGAAGGTTTTTGTTTATGGCTTCAATATTCTTACTAGATATTGGTCTATTCAGGTTGTCAACTTCTTCCTGTTTCAGTCTTGGAAGTTTATAGGTTTCCATGAATGTATCCATTTCTCCTAGGTTGCTTAATTTACTGGCATATAGCTGTTGATAATAATTTCTGATGGTTCTTTCTATTTCCTTGGTGTTAGTCATGATCTCTCCCCTTTCGTTCAAAATTTTATTAATTTGAGTCCCCTCTTTTTTCTTTTGGATTAGTTTGGCCAGTGGTCTATCGATCTTATTAATTCTTTCAAAGAACCAGCTTCTAGTTTTGTTGACATGTTCTACTGTATCTCTAGTTTCTTATTGATCTCTGCTCTAATCTTAATTATTTCCCTTCTTGTGCATGGGGTTGGCTTAATTTGTTGTTGATCTTCTAGTTTCTTAAGGTGTGAAGAAAGCTGGTGTATTTGGGATCTTTCAGTTTTTCTGAGTGAGGCTTGGATGGCTATGTATTTCCCCCTTGGGACCGCCTTTGCCGTATCCCATAGATTTTGGACCAATGTGTCTTCATTTTCTTTGGTTTCCATGAATTGTTTAAGTTCTTCTTTGATTTCCTGGTCGATCCAACATTCTTGGGCAGGATGGTCTTTAGCTTCCAAGTGTTTGAATTCCTTTCCAAACTTTTTCTTGTGGTTGAGTTCCAGTTTCAAAGCATTGTGTTCTGAGAATATGCAGGGGATAATCTCAATCTTTTGGTATCAGTTGAGCCCTGATTTGTGACCGAGTATGTGGTCTGTCCTGGAGAAAGTTCCATGTGCTCTCGAGAAGAATGAGTATTCTGTTGTTTTAGGATGGAATGTCTGTATATATCCATGAGATCCATCTGATCCAATGTGTCATTCAAAGCTCTTATTTCTTTGTTGATTTTCTGTTTAGATGATCTGTCTATTGCTAAGAGTGGTGTGTTAAGATCTCCTACAATTAATGTATTCATATCAATATGACTCTTTATTTTGTTTAACAGTTGGCTTATGTAGTTGGCTGCTCCCATGTGGGGGCATAAATATTTACAGTTGTTAAATCTTCTTGGTGGATTAACCCTTTAAGAATGATATAGTGTCCTTCTGTATCTCTGACTACAGTCTTTAGCTTAAAATCTAATTTATCTGATGTGAGAATTGCTACCCCAGCTTTCTTTTGAGGCCTATTGGCATGAAAGATGATTCTCCATCTCCTCACTTTCAGTCTGGATGTATCTTTAGGTTCAAAATGTGTCTCTTGTAGAGAGCATATGGATGGGTCTAAAAAAGACTATTTTGATATATTACTAGGCTTGCTAGAATATAAGGGAATAGAAGAAAAAAAGAAATAAGCTGACATTTAATAGAGTAAGTAACACAAACAGGGAGAGTATCCCTGGATCAAATGACAATATCAGTGCATGAGAAAGCCTAAGGTCTGCATCATATTTGGGGATATGAATATAATGGGTATAAAGAGGTTTTATCTTGGTCTACTCCTAATTCTGAAGGAAGCAAATGCAATTTTTTTCTGGAGGATAAGCATCCCTAATTTAGACCCCAGTATATGCAGAGATCAAGTTCAACAAAATATGAATTCAAATAAATAAATATATACATATTTAAATAAATGGATAAAATCAAGCACACAAAGGCACAAGCTGCTAGGGAAAGTTAACAGAAAAGAGAAACAAAAGAATAATAAGCCTTATTTGGGGGGTTAAAATGGAGAAAGGACACTATTTTCAAGTAATGATAATGGATTAAAAATACTCATGTACTTTTACTACTCCATGGAACTCCACTAAGATAACAAAAAAGAGCGTTTTTGTTCTGTTTTGTTTTGTTTTTCACACATACACTCATAGGAATAAAGAATGAAAAAGGAGATAGTAGGAGCCTGGAGAGCAGATGACCATCTGTTACTGTCTTAGCAGACCTGGAAAAAAAGAAAAAAATCCCAAGCCCGTACTGGCAGGCATATCTCTGCCAGAGAGGGATACATCAGACCCATATGCCGTAGAATTGTCAACCCACACACCTAAGACTCTTCATTTCATTTCATTTCTCATTTCTTTTAATTCATTTTCCTTTCTTTTCTTCACTTTTACATCCATCTTGGAAACAATAACACTTAAATTCATTTGCCCTTCTACCTTTCAATCTGCCTTAAAAATCTTACCTTTACCAATCTAATAAAATCTCAGGCCTGGGTATATTCTACAGAAAACTTCCTCCAACACTGGACCTAAATAAACAGGTCTGCTTATGATTGTCCTGAATCATAGCAGTTTGGCCTCCTGTAAATTTATGACCAACAAAATCAAATAGACCCATTATAATCCTGCTATGTTTCTCAGGCCAACTTGCTACCTCTCAAATTACTCTTTCAACCTTCTCTGTTCTCAAACCTCTATCCATCTTACCTTTACGTCCTTAATCTAAGCAACAAACCTTAAACTGTAGCTACCAAACTATTTTTGAACTGTTTGTTGCCATCAACATTTTAGCATCCTAAAATACCCTTTATCTTAAAAAAAAAAAAAAAGGAAACTCCAGCTACCTCACTTCTTTTTTTTTTTTTAAGATTTTATTTATTTATTTGACAGAGAGAGAGAAAGCACAAGTAGGCAGAGAGGCAGGCAGAGAGAGGAGGAAGCAGGTGCCCTGCTGATCCCAGGGGCTCAATCTCAGGACCCTGAGATTATGACCTGAGCCAAGGGTAGAGGCTTAACCCACTGAACCACCCAGACACCCCCCCCCCCAGCTACCTAAGTTCTTCAGTTTACCACCTATTTCTCTTCAACCCTTTAGGAATAAAGTCTTGAAAATTATTTCTATCTATTCATCCCCATCTTCTCAGCTCCAATCCCTGTCACAACCTTTCTAGTCTGCTTGCAGTCTCACTATGGTCACCAGTGGCCTTTCTGCTGCCAGATTTAAAAATGTGATTATTTTGAAATGATTTAGAGAAAAGTTGAAAGTATAATACAGAGTTCTCATATGACCTTTACCCAGCTTCCCTGAATCTTGTATAACCATAGCACAATTACAGAAACTAAGGAATTAACAGTAATACAATTCTATTAACTAAACTGTAGACGCTCTTCGGAGTCCACCAGTTATTTCACTAATTTCCTTATTCTAATCTAGGATTCAGTCTATGATTGACCCATTGCATTTAGTTGTTGTGTCTCAGTCTTCTCACATCTTTCCATTCCTCAGTTTTTCCATGCCTTTTATGAGCTTGACACTTTGAAGAGTACTGGTCAGTTAGTTTGATGAACATTTTTCAGCTTGGTATGCACTGATGTTTCCTCATGAGTAAAGTGAAGATGTGCATTTAGGACAAGATTACCACAGCGGTGATGCAGTTGCTTAGTGCTTCGGATCCATGATACATAATGTCAGTATGTCCTATTATTGGTGAGGTTAACCTTGATCACTTGATTAAAGAGCTCTCTAATGTGATGTTACCATGTTTCCCTTTGGAATTAACAAATATATTGGAAAGATAGTTTGCAGTTATGCAAATATCCTGTTTGTTCTCAACCTTTTGTCCACTAATTTTAGCAGCCATTGGTGGATCTTACCTGCAAAAATTATTACTCTAGTAGTCCAATGCTGATTTTCTATTTTTGTTACTCCTTAGAAGTTATTATTTGGGAATTATCTGTAATGAGGAACTGTCCTTTTTCTTCCCATTATTAATTTTGTTGCTCAAATTATTTTAGCTCTTGTATTTAGCTCTTATATTTAGCTCTATTTGGAGCTCTTTCAGGATGGCTCCTGTGTCCTTTTGACATGGCTTTGTCTTCTTGTGAGCACTTTCTTAGTTTCTGGCATCACAAAATGTTCCAAGTTCACCTAGGTCTTTCCCTATCTGTATTAATCTGGATCCTCCAGAGAGACATAATCTATATAACTAACAATAACTATAACAAATATAAATATAAATAAATACATATTATAGGGCAATAGTTCGCACAGTTGTAATTGAGGCTGAGAATTCCAAAACCTGCTTTTGGCAAGCCAGAGACCCAGAAAAGTAGATGGCATAGTTCCAGTCCAAGTACAAAGACCTGAGAACTAGGAAAACCAGTGGTTTAACTTCTACTCTGAGGCCAAAGACAAAAGAAGGTTGATGTCCCAGCTTGAAGACTGTCAGTCAGAGAGAGAATTCTCCCTTATTGAGGACTTCAACTTACTAAATGAGCCACGCACACTGGGGAGAGCAATTTGCTTTATTGAACCTTTACTCAAGTGTTAGTCTCATCCAGAAACACCCTTACATACATACTCAGAATAATGTTTAACCAAATAATGTTTAACCAAATAGTGGTATACTGGACAGCATCAATTAGCTAACATACCTATAATTAGAGTCCCAGAAAAGGCAGCAGTTGGATAAATATTTAAAGAAATAGTGGGAAAAGGTTTTGTAATTTGATGAAGACTGCAAATCCACAGATCCAAGAAGCTCAGTCAATCTCAAGCAGAATAAACATGAATAAAATCACACTGAGGTGCATTATAATGAAATCTTAAAAGAATCCAGAGAAAAGAAAATCATATTACATACAAAGAAACAAAAATAGAGATGATAAGATAAAGATAAGAATCTTTTAAATCTCATAAGTATTATATTAAGTGAAAGAAGCCAAATATTAAAGATTGCAGAGTATATGGTTTTATTGATATGAAATTCTAGAAAAGACAAATGTACAGTGACAGAATTTCAGTGATTGTCAAGGGCCAAGAAGGAAGGTAAGAACTTGACTCCAAATGGCCAAAAGGAGGTTTTAGGGATAAAGAAAATATTCTGTATTTTGATTGTGGTAGTCATTGTATGTATCACTGCACATATTTGTCAACATGCATCAGAACTTGCCGTTAGAATTGGTAAATTTTATTGACTGTAAACTCTACTCAGTGAAGCTGACAAAAAATAATAATGAAATGAAGCAAAAATACCAGCTTTTGAAACTTTTAAAGAATTTCAGTTACATAAACAGTGTTTCTGATCAATTTAAAGGAAAACATTTAAATTAATCCCTACAAAAGCAAAGGAATAAATGAACAAGTTGAGGATAAACATGCAAACCACAGGATTTGACTTTGAAAATCTGTAATTAGGCTTTCAAAGGTGTCTATTTGTTGATAGAATTATTGATAAAATTCCTATTCTTAGTGGCATAAATTTTGTTCTAGAATAAAATGAAACTAAAAAGTCATATGGTTTTGCAGCATCTAAATTTAGAAAGTAAAATTTTGTAGAACCATAAATGGGGAAAACTTTCTTGATAAGTTTAGTTTACAAAAAGTGTTTGCCAAAAAAAGGTACCTATGGAAAGGAGTAAAAAGACATTAGCCATTAAAATATTTGTTATGAAATAGTCACTCATTTCAATATTTTAAAAATTGGAAGTGAAGATATTCCACGTTTAAAGGAAATTACCACATAGCACCACACTGGTAAAGACAGTATTTGTCAACCAAAACACTATAGTCTCTTGAGAAGAGTAATTAAAGATGCCACAGTTTCAAAAATAATTAACCATAAAACTCCACTTTGAAGTGCAGGCAGTTTTATGAAAACGTCTAAAATATTTAGACTACATTCAAACATTCTTCATAAAAATACCAATGATACTCTGTCAGTGAGAAATAGGGCCACAAAATTTATTAACATGTGATTATTTATCAACAATCATAATTCTGCTTATGTTATATTCTAATGTTTAGATAATCAGTATAAAGTAGTTATTGTGCTGTGGCATACATGAATTATTCTATTTTTGGTTTGCTTCTCCCTTTCCCACTTCCCCTGCTGGTGTTCCCTCTCTCGCTGTATCTCTCTCTGTCAAATAAATAAATAAAATATTAAAACAAAACAAAACAATTTGTTGACCAATAAACATTTCAATGACATATAATTTTTATTTTTAGCCCCATTTTAAGCTTAAAATTGCCCCAACTTGGATGAAAAATTACCTGGTCACTCTCTTGATATACCAACTTTCAGTATGTCATTATTTTTGTATATATATAATACTCTGGAACCCAGTAAATTTCTCCATTTAGCTTTAAAAATCAGTCTTTTAAAAAATAAATAAATAAATAAAAATAAATACCTATCTTTTTTTTTAATTTTTCTTTAAAGATTTTATTTATTTATTTGACACAGAGAGAGAGATTACAAGTAGGCAGAGAGGCAGGCAGAGAGACAGGGAGAGGAGGAAGCAGGCTCCGTGCTGAGCAGAGAGCCCGATGCGGGCCTCGATCCCAGGACGCTGAGATCATGACCTGAGCCGAAAGCAGAGGCTTTAACCCACTGAGCCACCCAGGCGCCCTAAAAATAAAAACTATTTAAAAAACTAATAAATCTATCTTTAAAAACTATTATGAAGCTCTGAACTCTGGAGAATCCATGAAGCAAGGTGCCTTGTTAGTCCCAGGTGTTAATAAACTCTGAAGTTGTTGGGGATTGGAAAAGGTTTACTACCAGCTTCTTGTCCTATAAGAACATGGTGTGTAATAACAAAAGACAGTATTATTCAAATGGCAAGAACAAGTTTGAGAAGTGACTCTTAGACCCCAGAATGATGAGAGGGAAGAGTTAGGTGTCTGGAATCAGGAGGCTTTCGCAGTGTCAGAGGCATTGGTTGGGAAAACTTTTGGCAGATGGGTTATTTTTTTTTTTTTAAGATTTTATTTATTTATTTCACAGAGGGAGAGAGATCACAAGGAGGCAGAGAAACAGGCAGAGAGAGAGGGGGAAGCAGGCTCCCCGCCGACAGGGAGCCCGATGTGGGCCTCGATCCCAGGACCCTGAGATCATGACCTGAGCCGAAAGCAGAGGCTTTAACCCACTGAGCCACCCAGGTGCCCCAGATGGGTTATTTTTAACAGAGAACTTCATATGTCAGCAAATACTTATTTTTCCAAATTGCTCATTACCAAGAACAATGTGGTTTATGCTGAAGTATGATTATACAGTACCTGCAAGTTGTCCTCTCCTGGCTCATATTTGACCCAGTAACACTCCATCTTTGGTCTCCCCTCTAATTCTTGACCATCTGCATCCATTATCTAATTTTTACCTTTATTTTAGATTCATTCTTTCCTTTGCCTTTATCAGATAAAACAAAAATGCAGAATAGTGAAGGCTAAATCGTCAGAGAAGAAGGAAGGAAGGAAAGGGGAGAGAAGGAGGAAGGAAGGAAGGAAGGAAGGAAGAAAAGAGAGAGAGAAAGGGAAGAGGAAGGAAGGAAAGAAAGAGAGAAAGAAAAGGAAGGAAGGGGAAGGGAAAGGAGGAAGGAAGTGTGGCAGGAAGAAAGAGAAAAGAAAAAAGAAAAGATAAAAGAAAGTGCTGAAGAGTGAGGAGATTTACATAGTGGGCAAAACAAATAAGGATAGAGGATAATACAAAGGAGTGTGCATATCCAGCTTTAATGGAAAATCCCTCTCTTTTGACAGTTTTATTTGTTTAGGAGAGCAACCCAGTGGTTGGTGGTTACTAATATCTTACTCCAGAAATAGCAGCTTCTAAATACTCTAGCAGTAAACCGTGGTTCGTTTCTCTTGTGTGCTAATAAGTATATTATTCTCATGCCAACAGATGATTTTCTAGCACATATGTTTCTGAAAGAAAAAAAAACTACTCATCTTGTGAAAATATAACCCATAAATTTGGAGTTTGATTTGGCTACACATTGCACAGTCTATGCTATACCCACTTCCATTTTAATTATTCTCCTTTACAAATAGAGATAGTAGTCTATGAATGCATTATTAATGTAGAATATTTCCTTTGTTTTTATAGGCTTTGCCAGAGGCCATATTGAATTCAAAGTTTTGGGTTATTTCTGAGTCAGAAACCTCATACATTTGGATAAAAACCAAACTTCTAACATTTAATCTTAACTTAGCAGGATATTTTATGCACATTAAATTTTATTCAAAAAGGTCTTAGCTATTTAAAATCTTTCTTACTACTCACATACAAAAAGGCTAAATGTTAAAGGATCATTGTCAGTCATTCTGCTGAAAAATCGTTATTAATGATTCATATCTTCTGTCCTGATTGTGTTCAGGGAGTAAATATATTTGTTTTGTCTATGGCCAAGAACTCTCCTCTTGAGGAAAAAGTACAATGATTAAAAATTAAAGCCCATGATTATTCTAGATGTGCCATATTATCTAAAAGCAAGTGTTTACTGACCTCCTCACAGGTTTACAGATTCACAGAAAAGTAAGATTTTCTTCCAAAACAAATTCATTCTAACATCCAAGAGTAAGACATAACATGAGATCAGAAAAATCAAAATCATTGAGAATTACAGCAGGGAGAACCCTTTCATTATCATCAAGCCCTCCACTATCACATTATAAATGTGGAAATTATGCCCCAGAGTGATCCAAATGACTTCTTTGTATAGTGTGTAGTTTCCAATCTGGAAATATTGACTTTTAGTTCAGGCCTCCATCTTCAATGGACTTCTTACTCCTGCTCTTCAATGAGCACTTGTCTCCAGTTTTATGATAGATTTGTCAATATCTTACCTCATAAAATGGTGCTTGCAATCATATAAGGTTATGAGACATAAAGACTAAAAAGAACTAGTCTCAACATGATTGTCTCCCTTGGTGCAAAAAACCCATGCCATAGAGTCAATAAAAGGTGGATCAACTGAGTCACATACCTGAGGAACAAGGGTAACCTGTTGTTACCAAATATGATTTCTTTAGTAAAGCAGAGAACATATATAATTCTCTTACAATGTACATAATTCTTTTAAGTTGGGATATTTAAAAAGATTTTATTTATTTATTTGACACAGAGAGAGAGAGATCACAAGTAGGCAGAGAGGCAGGCAGAGAGAGAGGAGGAAGCAGGCTCCCTGCTGAGCAGAGAGCCCGATGCGGGACTCGATCCCAGGACTCTGAGATCATGACCTGAGCTGAAGGCAGAGGCTTAACCCACTGAGCCACCCAGGTGCCCCAAGTTGGGATTTTTATATACTGAGTCTGTTTTTGTATTTTAATGTGTAGGAAGAGGGCGGAGGGGAACTAAATAAAAGGGGACAACAGAATCAGAATAAGAGATATTTTGGAGTCAGTCAGTCCCAGATTAATATTTCAACCCTTCTGCTTCCTTGCCATGTGATTTTATAATGATTACCCAACATGGCCTACATAATTATCATGAGGAGTAAATGAAATTATAAATTACGAATGTAAAAACACCTAAGAGTCCTTGGCACATATTAGGATTTCAGTAATGCTAGTTTCTTTCCTATAGTGTACAAAACATAATTTAACCCATAAACCACCAGCCACCTGTTAGAGACCCCATATTACTCACCCTAGAGAAAAAGAAAAGGATGTCATTCAGCATTACTAATTTTCTGAATATCATGGGCTAAAATAATGTTTAATAATACTTTGTGAAACATATTGCAGCTGAATGCACTTATAGATGTTATATGGTGTTTCCAACTTGAGGAAAATTATACTGACATTGTGATCTAGAAAAACTAGGGTCTTGGAATATAATTGCCAATTCAGGGTCATCTTTCAAAGTTGAGAGAAATAGGGGTACACTATGGAATAACCCAAGATACATTTCCATTGCTCATTTCCTAAACCTCTCTTTAGTCCAGCTCATTTCTGTTGTGTCACATCCTTTTAGTTTTAGACATCATCATTTCCTACCTGGATTTTTGCCAAGATGTGAGAATGGTTTTCCTGCCACCTTTCCAATGAACCTTCCAGTTCATTGTCCATGATCTGTCCAGAGGGATCTTTTAAAAACTTAAACCTGATTCCCTGCCTCTTCTGCTTAAAATGGTCCCTTTACACCTACAGATTGAAGTCCAAGATCATTCACATATTATAGAAGATTGTGTGTTACTTAGCACATATCTACTGCAAGAGTCTCACTCATCAAACGCAAGACTTTTCCAAACATTCCAGTAGTTCTTAGCAGTGGACTTTGTACCTGCCCCCCAAAAAACCCCACGGAGACTTGAGACTCTAGTTTCCACACATTTGTGTGCACTATTTCCTCTTCTAGGAATACCTCACCAACACCACCTCTCTCTATTTCAGGTTGACCAACTTCTGATGGTCTTTCAAATACTTGGTCAAGTATATTTTTTTTCTGGCAACTCTTCTCTCACTTCCCCATCATCATAAGTATATGTTCTACTTATTTCCTCTCAGGATCACATGGGCCTTTTCCACAGAGTCTTGTCATTTAGACCATGAAGTTCTTGGTGTGAGGGAAGTATCTTTATGTTCTCAATATCAAAATGTCAGTTTGTGGGTTTATTCACAGTTAGAATTGCTATCATTTGGTCCAAATTGAAAGCTTTATGATTCTCAGACTTAGGACAGAATAGGTAATTACAGCAAGTAAAGTTGTAGAAGACAACTATGTCAGAAGTTTCTGTTGGCTTGGGAAGTAGATGGGGAGACTGAGTCTCCTTCTCTAACATATCCATTCCTTTGTGAGGCAGTAAGATAAGGAAAGGTCAATTGCAAAATGTTAGTTAGAGCTGGAAGGGATTTGAGATCATTCCCCTGTTGTGAGAAGCAGATATGAAGTGCCAGAGAGTCTTGCCAGCATGATAGGATGGTCAGTGGCAGAGCTTGGTCCAGAACCCAATTATCTCCCTTACCAATCCATGTCAAATTCCTACCTCACTGGTCAGGCTGCAGAGATAGTACTATCCTAGTAAGTCACATCACCACCTAGGAAGATTCTCTTGCTTTGATTTGGGACTACTCAGCACTTAACAAAAAATAGCTAGCTTCGGGCTGTGAGAAGGCCATTGACTCTCTCATGTTTATTCCACTGGCATGTTCTCATGAAATGACCTCCTCTTTTCCTCTCATTCCCCTTCCCTGCCTCAAAAAATGAAACTTCCGTCTGACATATGGAAGGCTTCCAACATCAGCCAGTGCATATATTAAAGTTTTAAGTCAGTTATTGTTCTAGTACACACCCTGGGGTTGAGAAAGAAAGAACATCCAGGACTAACAAACCTGATTGTTCTGGCAAAGTTGCCATTCAATTCATGCTGGCATTTCTGGGCTTTTCTTTTTCTTTAATATTCTAACCTCATTCTTTTTTATAAAAAGGTAATAGCTCAAGTAGCAATTTTTAACATTACTATTTCATTCAATTTCTTCATGAGACTTCTACCTCCTAGTCTCTTGAGGGTTTCCCAGAGGGCATTATGCCCAGAGTTTGTTTATTACTTAATTGTAGAGACAGCTGTCAGTCTGATAGTGAGTTCATTAGACCATGAATTATTCCTCACTTTATTATCCTCTAAGCAAGGGAGAGACTCAGGCTTGGGACCATGAGTACTTCACAACTTGGCATTCTTATATTGAGAAAAAGACTTAATCATAACATTTAAGAAACCAAATTACAGCTGTGTATAACATAGAGAGTTTTAACAACTGCTCTGAGTTGGATCTATACAAGTATTCTGATTAATACTGCTCTAAAATTCCTATTAAAGTATGATGCATTTTTTTTTCCTAGGCAAGTACTGGAAGTCAGTAAGGATGGTGGCTGTGCCAAGGGGTTGTGCTTTGGCTGGGACTCAGTTGCAGGAGGAGACCGAGACTGTTTCTGCCCTGGCCTCCCTGACGGTAGATGTAGAACAGCCCTTTGCTTCAGAAGATAGCAGGTATGGATCCAACGTGGGGGAATCATTAAGGTCAGTAACATCCAGGCTCATCATTAGCATTTGTGAACCTCTCTCCAGGCTTTCCTTCACCTGTCTCCTCCACTTCCACCACCTGTCTTCTTCAAAGCCACAGATGCCACAGCAAATGCTGTAGGCCACCAAGAATTCATTTGTTTCATTCTTCATGGGAAACAGAGCTGGAGCATGTGGTTGCAGTTCACAGAGTATTAGAGTGGATGAGATACATGGTGAGAGAAATCACTCCTCATTGGCTAATTTAAATGCAGATCATTGCGGAAGGAGCTACTTGTGTGCTTCACTTCTTTCCTTAGTTGTCTCTAGTTTTCCAGATAATCTTTTCCCTTCTATCATTATTTCAAAATTACTGCTATAACAAAGTGGAAAAAGGAGAGAGGAAGCTGGAAGTATTACTAGTCAGTTGGATAACCTAAATACGTACAGGCTCCTTCTGTGACTGCCCTTATGGTACAAGGACTGGATAAAGATAGAAGGTGCCTCCAAAGGAGACAGGAGTGTGTATAAAGGAATGTGTGGACTCTTGAGTCTGATTTTATTCCACTTTATGATAAGAAGAAGTTGATTCCAATTAGTCTTCATTATGAATATAGCATTCAGGAAAAGAAAAATAAGGTTAACCTAAGATTGGGTTTGCTTGTTCACCTTTAAAAAATATTTGTCAGTTTGTGCATTTTGGTGTTCATCATTCTATCATACAGACAATGCTACATTCAGGATTTTTTCTAAGTCTGCTACAATCAAAGCCATCACAAATGTACATATATATTAACACTTGTGCTTTCTGTGGCTGGCTTCAAAGTCACATTTTCTCAATTTAAAAATGAATCAGATGAGGCTTTACTAAAGTTCTGCCAGCTTGCACTTCTAAATTGCTATGAAAAGGAAATCATATTCCCTCTGTCAATAACATCACCATTAATTACACAGATCCTGCTACCTAGTACTTAGTTGGCAATTTTCCCAAGAATGCACAAATTTGAACAGTTTTAGCTTTCTTGCTTTTACTGGATATTCAGAGTTTAATGGATTTAACATCTTGCTTTGGTCAAGAGCAGGAGATGCATTGAATAAGAGATTTCATTTTTAAGCAAGTATTTTTTCTTACTGTAACCACTTAAAGACCAGATTACCTATAGAAAAAAAATAGTTGTACAATATTGTATTAGAAGCCATCTTCATATGGGCATCTGGAACATAAAGGAAAACTTATTTTACATCTTTGATAATATGAACTAACCCCCTGCCGTTCCCAGCTAAGAACCAAACCAAGTTCATAATCCAAAGGTGTTGCAATTATTCCCAAGGCCAAATGCAGTTAGTTTTCTGTCATCTGAGGGCTATAAAACTAAGGAAACTAATATCTGTTAGTGCTGGATATAAAAGGAGCCTATCTATTCTTTAGAATTCATTTAATGCAGAGAAATAAAACTAAATTCCAACCTGAGTGAAATGAATTATAAATAATTTTGCTTAGAATAATTAAGAATAATAAATTCTGTTATACACCTCAAGTAATATAAAAATCTCAGCAATTCAGTAGGAGTTGATCCTCAGGTAAATGGTGTGTTTGACTTCTGATAATCTACAGGGACTTAACCCTGGCTTCAGTTCACAGTGATTATTTATTTATTTATTTATCTATTTTTTTGGTTCACAGTGATTTTTAAGCTTCCTCTGATGGCAGAGAGAGAATGGGAATGGGAATGTTCTGATATATAGGGAAACAGAGTTGACACTTAGGACCTGGATTCATGTTTGCATATTGGTATTAGGCACATTGTATCTATTTTGATTGATTTTTCTTAGGGAAAGAAAAATGGTTTTGCTTGAAATATTTTTTATGGCTTTGCATTCACTTTTTCAGCAGAGAAAAAGAAAAATTCTTCTAGAATTGACTTTTGCATGTCTATTGAACCATGCATGAATTTCATCAGAGAGAGTCAGAGACAGAGAACCCTTGAAAGCCACAGAACATTTATTCTTTCCAGGGGCGTGCTATTAGAATTGTCCCCCTACTCAATACAGGAAAGATTTTCAGAATGAGATAAAGAGGTGGAAATGTTCTTGGGCCTTTTTTATGAATGTAATATTGTAAGCACACAGGAAATTTAAAAATTAGAAAAATCAGAAAACTAAATGGATGGAAAAGAGTGAAGGCAAGATTCTTTTTATAGGAAATTCTTGCCAATTATTTTGGAGGATGTATTGGTGCTTGGAGTGAGATGACTCATTTTGTACTAAGATTTTGGGTAAAGCAGCTCTTTTCCTGGCCAACTCATATCTGACTCATTTACCACTAGTGAATAAGGGATAAAATGCTCCTGGCTAAGAACCATTGTAAGTATTTTTTGTTCATTTTTCTTGGATGGGGGGGGCAAAAGGGAGATGACAACACAGTGAAAACAGTCCTTTCATTTTTACAACTTATTGATGGACCATGAAGAGTAAATTATTTTAAAAAGGCTGATATGTGGGGACGCCTTTTGGGGATGATTAATTGAAATACAGTTTTCAGAACATAATTATCAGGTGGCAAAGGACTTGAGCAAGAAAGAAAAAGTTAGTGGATCAGAAAAAAAAAGACAAAAAAATTCAATGGAGTCCATTTATATGTTCAAAGAATATTTAAATAGATAGACCTGGTCACATACAGCATATCATTTAGAAGAGGGAACTATGACTTTAGGTTTCTTCTTCTTTGGTAGGAGACTGCATCTTTAAAAGATTATAGCTTGCATTGGTTGGATATCTGTTTCAAATGCTTCTACTCTGAAAAGATCAGTGCAGTATTTAGGTTTATTCTTGAATACTAGTTCAGGCTCTGCTGAAAATAAAGTAAAAGCTCTCTCTGACTATCACAACTTTAGGATGATCAATTATTATGTTATTGGGAACACATTTACACTCTAGAAATCCTGTCTCTTTATCTCTCTTTTTTTTCTTTAAACCAAAACAAACACTAAAATTTACATTTTTCAAATGTCAGTTTGACCTATGATTATAGTGTGAATCATGTTAGATTTTCTTTGTACAAATCAATCTGATTGTTTATTTAATCATTTTGTCTTCAACTTTGGCAACTTTTCTCATGAATGAGATGGTTTAATATCATTATATAATATAAAAGCATGAGAAAATATATGATTCCAAGTCTAGCTGGTTTTGTTTATTTTTTAGTAACTGTCTTATTCGTGAATATTAAAAAAGTATAATGATACACTGGAAAATCCCAGATATCTTCTACCTTAGCTTTCAATGGCCTATCGCTTGTACCAAAGACATTAATAACCACATTTTTCTGTATCTGAAAATGTATATAAAAATATAGGCCACTATTAATACATATTCATGTCTAGTATACCTAGAAACACAACTTGGTTTTCCATTCTTTAGGAGTGTCTCTCCAAGGCTTCTAAAAGCTAAATATTGTGCAAATTATGCAGGTTTCTGATTTTTCTCTATGATAACTTTATTTTGAGCACTTGTTTATCTAACCAGGCAAACATTCTAATATAACTTTTATTCTTAATTTTCATCCAGTGTCAACAAAGTCTTAGTTGAAAATTGGTTTAAGTGGGCAAGATTTGGAAGCTCCTGATAAAAGGAAGGATAATCTATCCCTTCTTTTCTTCTTTTTCCTCCTCCTTTTGGGACCATCTTTTTATCTCTGTTTTCAGTGCCTGCCATATGGTCCGGGGATGGGGCCTGGGTGAAGTCTGACTTAGTATGATAGGGATTAAATCCAGTGCCCATTTATATATTTAGGGTTCCATTCAGAATTCTTTAAAGAAGTGTTTTATAAGGAAAAAGAGACATATTTGATAAGAACTGTAAGTAAAATAAGATGCATGATAACTTTAACTTCCTATCTTCTCATCTTCATCTCTACTCCTTCACTCTTGTCTTTTTCTCACTACAAAAGAAGAATAGAGTATGACTCTAGAATCACCTTGCAGAGGTTCAAATCCCATCTTCAACTTAATTGTGTGATCATGAGCAAGTTACTTATCTCTGTGGGCTTTATTTTCCTTGTCTTTAAAATGAAAGGAAAATTTCCTAAAGTTGTGAGGATGAAATGATATAGTATGCCTTAACACAACACCTGATACATAGTAAGTACTCAGTAAAGGTTGGTTTTATTATTTTTTCATCATTTTGCTTCTTCTACCACTTATTTTTTTTCTCCTTTAATGCATAGCTCATCATCCAGTGATCTATATTAGAATATAGAGGCTGTACCTAGGCATCTAACTGTTCATAGGTTAAATAATTAAAATAATCATTAAAAACAAGAGATTGACAAATAATCTCTAAGCAATAAATTGCTTGAGTCAAATAATCTGCAATTAGCTGGCTTAACTTAAGACTTTCACAATGCCTAATACACTGTAGGTAGTAAATAATGAATGAATGAATGAATGAATGAATCCAAAAACAGAAGACAAAATATTGTTAAACGGTAACATAACATTTTATAATGATACCTGAGCAATTCTTGTCTCTCTTGATTTTCTGTGTTTTCTGAGATAATCAGTGTTTTCATATCTTATGAGTTTTCAAAATGTATATTTTATATTTATTTTCTTTCATAGTTCTAATTGACAATGTCAATTTTCAGATAACAAGAATCCATAGTACTCATATAATAAATATGGATTGACTGAATAAACATAATAAAGGAGGGGGGCAAGGTGTCTGTCTGAATGGAGAAAGGAATTATATATAGGGAGAGAGAAAAACTTGGCAGTGATGCTGACAGATTACAGGATTATCCTCCAACATGCAGAATGAAGAAGGAGAGTATCCAGTCCATTCTTTCTTTAAACACTTTCTGATTATTCTGTATGGGCCAAAGTGTTGAGAGGCAGGGTCACAAAGCTTCCTCATAGTCCTCAAAATGTTCATATACTGGTTTTCTGTTTCTTTAAAAATTACTATAAGTTTAATGAATTAAAATGACAGAAATATCATAAGGCTGGCGGCACAGGTCTCTCTGAGCTAAAATCAAGAGGTTGGCAGGGCTTGGGTCCTTTCCTGGACGCTGTAGGGGAGAATCTGCATGCTTGTCTTTTCCAGCTTCTAGAAGCTACCTGAATTTCTTGGTTCATGACCCCATTCCTCTGTCTTCAAAGCCAGTAACTTTACATCCTGCTGACCTTTCTTCACTTATCACATCTCTCTCTGACTGAAGGAAGAAAGCTGGGCAAGCTGGCTTACAAACTGGGAAAGATTCCCTGCTTTTAAAGACTCGTGATTAGATTAGCTCCCCGAGGATAATTTAGCATAATTTCTTCATCTCGAGGTACTTAACTTTAATCATATCTACAAAGTCAATTTTGCCATGCAGAACTTCCAGGGATTAGAACATAGACATCGTTGGGGGCTATTATTCTTCCTACCACAAGATTACATATGAACAACCATCTATAATAAGTGACAAGTAATTTGCTATATTGAACTTTAGAATATAAGAAGGTCTAACATGGGCCTAGAAATGCAGAACAATTCACAGAGTAGGACAACAGTCCAGGGTAGAAAAATATATAGGATTTCACCTAGTAAACAAGAAGAAAAGTATCTGAGATAGAGACAATACCTTGAGCAAACCATCTATTTGTGTAAACTGACAACAGGTCCAAAGTACCTTCATTGCTTATCCAAACTCTTAACAGTAGTAGTTTTCTTACTAGTTCCCATATCTACTTTTGCCTTCTTACCAATCCATTTTCTACACAGGCAGTCAGGGAGCTCTTAAAAAAAAAACAAAACACAACTGGACAGAAAATCCTGTCATGCGTCTGCTTGAAAACCCTCAATGCCTTTCCATTTCCATTAGCATAAAGATCATCATCATTCTTAACAGGACCCATAAGCCCTCCATGATCAGACCATTTCCTTGATTTTTTACCTTATATCTGAAATCTTTCCGCTTTGTTTTCTGATCTGTGTTCCAACAATGAACTTGTTTCCTTTCTTTTTTTCAAATTGGGGTATACCTTACATATAATAGTATGCACAAATCAAAAGATTTTTTACCTATTCCACACTCAAATGAACATCACTCAGAACAAGATCAAAAACATTTCCCTGACCCAAAAAATTTCCTTATGCCTCTTAGTCAATGCTATTTCCTCCAGAGGTGTTGGGGGTTTTTTTTTGTTTTTTTTTGTTTTTTTTTTAGTTTTAACACTGTAGATTAGTTCTGCCAAACTTTAAATTTCATTTAAAGGGAATCAGTATTTCACACACCTTTTTATCTGTCTTCTTTTACTCCACTAAGCATAATGTTTTTGAGATCCATCCCATCAGTAGTTTGTTCATTTTATTATTGTGCATAATCCCAGTGTATAAACACACCCTAATTTGTTTGTCCATGTACTATGGATCACTGTTTAGCTTGTTTCCCCTTGGGGCTATTAATTTTGCTAGGGATTTTTATTGAGACATAATCGATATATAACATTGTATTACTTTCAGGTGTAAAACAATGATTTGATATATGTATATATTGTTAAATAATCACCACAATAACTCTAGTTAACATCCATCAGCACACATAGTTATAATTTATTTTCTTGTCATGAGAACTTTTAAGATGTATTCTCTTAACTTTCGAATAAAAAACTTTTGAACAAAAAAGTATTATAACTATGCTGTATATTACATCTCCAGAACTTACTTATTCTGTAACTGGAAGTTTGTACCTTTTGACTACTTTTATACATTTTGCCTACGTCTTACCCCTACCCTCACCTCTGGCAACTACCAGTCTTTTCTCTGTAAGTTCAGGGTTATTTTTAGATTCCACAAATAGGTGAGATCACATAGCATTTGTCATTCTCCATCTGACTTTTTTCATATTACATAATGCCCTCAAGGTCCATCCAAGTTATCACAAATGGCAAGATTTTCTTCTTTCACTACGTTTTGTTTGTTTGTTTGTTTGTTTGTTTTGAGAGATAGAGGGCATTGTGGGGGGATGGGGAGGAGGGGCAGAGGAAGGGTGAAAGAGAGAATCTTAAGCAGGCTCTACGCTTGGGGTGGACCCCCATGTGAGACTCAGTCTTAGAACTCATGAGATCATGACCTAAGCTGAAATCAAGAGTCAGATGCTTAACCAGCTGAGCCATTAAGTTACCCCAATTTTCTTTTCTATGGGTGACTAATACTATCACATTTTCTTTATCCATTCATTACTAATAGACGCTTAGGCTGCTTTTATGTCTTGGCTATTGTAAGTCATGCTGCAATGGGTCTGGGGGTGCATTTATCTTTTTGAGTTAGTATTGTCATGTCCTTGGATAAATACCCAGAAGTGGAATTTCTGGATCATATGGTGGTTCTAATTTTTTGAGGAACCTCCATACTGTTTTTCCTAGTGGCTGCACCAGTTTACAATATACCAACAGTGCACGAGGGTTTTCTTTTCTCCTTGTCCTTGCTGTCACTTGTTATTTCTTGTCTTTTTGATAATAGCCATTCAAACACATATGAGATGGTGTCATATTGTGGTTTTGATTTGCATTTACCTGATGATTAGTGATGTAAACACCTTTTCATGTCCTGTCAATCATCTGTATGTCTTATTTAGAAAAATATCTATTCAGATCTTCTGCCATTTAGGGCTGTTATGAATAAAACTGCTATGAAAATTTTTTATTATTGAGGTAAAAAGCATGTAACATAATGTTTGCCATCTGAACCATTTTTAAGTGTACAAACTAGTAGTGTTAACTGTATCCCCATTATTGTGCAACGTCTCTCTAGAACTTTTTCATCTTGCAAAACTAAAGCTCTATGCCTATTAAACAATGATTTCTCCTTTCCCCATTCCCCCAGCTTCTGGAAGCCACTATCCTACTTTCTGTTTCTAAGAATTTTACTGCTTTAGATACCTCATATTAATAGAATTATGAAGTATTTGCCTTTTTGTGACTGGCTTACCTCACTTAGCATAATATCCTCAAAATTCATCTGTATTGTACCATATGACATGATTCTGTCCTTTTTAGAACTGAATAATATTCCATTGTAGGTGTATGCCACATTTTCTTTATCATTCATCTATTAATGGACATTTAGGTTGCCTCCACCTCTTGGAAACTGCGAATAATGCTTCAGTGACTATGAGTGTGCAATTATCTCTTCAAGATCCTGTTTTCAATTCTTTTGGATATATACCCAGAACTGGAATTGCTGGATCATATGGTAATTATATTTTTAATTTTTTGAGGAACCTAAGTCTCTGTGAAATTTTTGTACAGGTCTTCATTTTGTGAACAAAAACACTCAGTTTTCTTTGATATATACCTAGGAGTGAAATCACTAAGCTACAGAGAAGCCATGTGTTTTACTTGGTAAGAAGCTTCCAAACTGCTTTCCAAAATGATTGTGCCATCTTTCATTCCCACCAGCAATGAATGACTATTCCAGTTGCTTTATGTCCTCACCTATACTTTATAAAATCAGTCTTCAAAATTTTAGCCTTTCCAGTGGGTATGTAATGGTGTCTTCTTGTGGTTTTTACATTTTTTCCAAAGACCCATATTCATGTTCAGTCATGCCTCTTGGCACATACCCTCCCCTCTGTTTGGAATTCTTACCTTCCTTTGCCTCCCACCGACCTATGCTGCCCTCTCCATTTTCTTCCAATTATCCTTTAGGTCTCAGATAAAATATCACTTCCTCCTCTTGGTTAATGTTCACTGACCATCAATCTCCAAAGTAGATCAGATGCCCCTGTTATATTTTCTATGTCACCTCTATACTTCTAATACCTAGAACAGAGCCAGGGTGTATAACAGACACTCAGTCTATTATTGTTTGAGTCAGTGAAAAATTCAGTAATGTGGGGAATGTCAGAACCAGTAGAGATGTAGAACTTTGGAGGCCATGGGAAGGTAAAACTATGACAGCCATTCTGGAAAGCAATTTAGTACCATTTACTATACACAAAACATATGACCTAGTAATCCTGCTCCTGTGGTATATACTGACAACTTTCTCATCTAGGGTCATTAAAGTACATGTACTAGGAAGTTCATTATAGCTTTATTCATGGTGGGTAGACAGAGGGAGTCAAACCTGGGGTCCATTATTGAGAGAATGAGTAGATAAATGTGGCAGATGTATACCGAGGAGATGCCATGTAGTTCTTAGCAGCTACAGAGTAGATAAACATAACTGCATTAAAAGATTTAATAAATACAGTATTGAGTGAGAAAATTAAGCAAAAGAAATTATATATAGGTATATAAAAATAAAATTTACATAAAGTAAAAAATAATTTGCCCACAAAACAATAATATAAAGCTCTGAAGAACACCTTACCAACAAAATAATGTACATAGCATTATATTGCTTACCTTGGAGGAGGAAGAGAAAGTAATATATTAAAGAGATTAAATTAAATCAGTAAAGCAAGAGAAAATATGTCATATTAAATAACATTATTAATACAAACAAAGAAACACTGTTTCAAAAAATCATAATAAATGAAATACATTTAAGGAAATGTGTAAGAATTTAAGGAAAATACAAGAATTTAATTTTATACTATATATTTTCTTAAGTTAAATTTTTTTCTGCTTTATATTTATGTAAGTTTTCTTAACCTGTGATTGCTGGACTGAATAGGTCCTTCTCTTAAATATGTGTAATCTTTGCCCTCTATTGACTGAAAATGATCAGTGTTCACTGTGAAGTTGGGTTGCTCTAATAGAAGTTTATGTCTTTCAATTAGCTAAACTATTCAACTAAAATTTATCTTTGGAGGTTTTACTTTATATGTATTCCTGACCTTACTGTGTCTCCGTCTTACCTAATTACAAATGAAATTAAATTCAGAACTGTAAAAATTGCATCTATTCCCTTTCCCCATCTCTTTCCACAACTATGTTTTTGTTAATCAAGGTAAATTTGGTGTGTGTACATAGATGATGGAAGTGGGAAGCCCCCACATTTCCAGAGCATTGCTTCTCAGTCTTTAACTAAAACAACCATTAAAAGGTCATTCCTCACCAGTTGACTTTCTGTTTCATGAAGATAATTTCTTTAAAAAAATGATATTTTTAAAGAAATATGTAGACGTATAAAATAAGGGTAGGAATTAAGTAAAGACAGTACCACCTCCACTGAAAGCTATGATACTATAAATCATCACAGTGGCAGATATAAATAATACAATTCTTCTATAGTTGTTCAACACTTTACAGTATATAAAGCATGTTCTCTTAAGTGACCTCATTCAATTAAGCCTAAGGACAAGTCAGGGACTATTTCAATTTTAAAGAGAAAATTGAGAGTCTAGAAGTGTTGACTTGCTCCAAGTTAAATTTTAAAAAGTGGCAGAGCTGGGACTTAAACACAGAGCATCTACCTTGAAATCCAGGAGATTCTCCAACTTGCTCTGCTACTAACAGTATTTCTATGCAGCAAGACACCGAGAGAATTGGTCAGTTATGTGGATGTGTATTTGATTCAGTAGAAGGTGGGGATTAATAAGTGGGCTATTTTCAAAAAAGTGGTCAGTATGGAATGATTTTAAAGGGAGTAAAGGGAAGAGAAGCATCTGATGGGAAGTTTTATATTGTACCTGAAAGTCCCCATGTTTCTACAGAAGAGGATCCTTTTTTGCCAGTAAGTGTGGGTTGCACAGTAGATACCCTGCTTATGTCCTCAGAGCCCAGGCTGGACATGTATACATCTGGAGAATGCCACAGATCTTCCACCAAGGGTAGATATATTTTACTTACATCTGTGACCCCTGGGACATTTTCCCTACACACTGTTGTCTCTGAAATTCGAGCCACACCTGAGTCCTGGGTGTGGGGGAAAAGATAATCTTGCTGTTGCTTTGGGTTAGAAATAGGAAAATGCAAGCCCAGGGAGTGATGTCACTAAGATGGGAGAGCAGAGACCTGAGCTTTAGTCCCCTAACAAAGATCAATAACTGAACATCTATCAATGAACAAAAACATCTCTGGGAGAGCTCAGAAGTCCACTCAAGAAACTTTAGCAACAGAGTGGTACAAAACCACAGAGTAGAAAATAAACAACAGAATAACCGCCCAAAAACTGAAGGAAAAACAGTTTCATTTTGCCTGAGTCATCCCATCCTCCTGACTCACACTACTTAGCAGCAAGAGGGCCTGAGCTAGAAAGAGTTCCCCTTTCTGGGAAAGGAAGAGAAGGGTGAGTGACCAGTATCCCCAGCCTTTTGGGACACTGCAGGAAAAACCCACTTCAGTTTCACCCCATCAGAGAATTGGCAAAGCTGAGATATATAGAGATGTCTAGGAACAAGGAAGAAGAGTGGGGACTACCAGTACCAGATATGCAATGAGAGTGATCATGGTTTCCAGTGACATGCTCTCCAAGGACCCCAGCAGCTTTCACTGATGAAGGAACCAATGTCCAAAACAGCTGCTTCAGACCCCCTGCAGATTTTACCACTGAGGATTTTCCCCCACAGGTTTTCATCATGCTCACCAGTTGCCCGAGTCTTTCCCCATTTCCTCCCTCTGCCACCCATGCCTCTGCATCCTGGGATTTATACCGGCATCCCACTCCAGCTTCTGTGGCTACACCAGTGCAAGATGCCAACCTCGACCCTGCCACTTGCCCTCACCATGTACACATGCAGGGCTAGCCCTTCCTGCTATGCACCTGCACACGCTGGCCTGAGTCCCATCACCAGCCTCCACTCCCATGTATGCACACATGGCAAGACTCTGCAGCCATGGTAGTCCATGCTGACAGTCAAGGCCCCCGCAACTGCCAGGGGACAGGATTCAGCTCTGCTGAATCTTTCTGTCACTGGCCTGATCTGCTGAGCCCACATGCAGCTAGTCCCTCCAACTGTACACCTGCACACCCCTGGCCAACCGACATCACTAGCCTCAACACCATGCCCATATCTGTGTTGAGACCCTTCAGCCATAGGAGCATACTCCAAAAATCGAGGCCCAGGTCTAGCCCTGACTCCTGTCACTAGCCTGCACCACTGGGCTCAACTGCGTCTTCCCCTCCAGCTATGTACCTGCACCCCACCAGCCTGAGTCCCATCAATGGCTTCCACTGCTGTGCACCCTTGGAAAGGCTTGCAACCACAGGAGTATATGCCAAGACCCAGTGCCCTTGCAGCCAAGTGTGTACACCACCAGCTCCAACCACCACAGTGCCTGTCCTGATCCCTAGGTGCTGTACTTGAAGAAGATACTGAGGACTTCAAAATCACTTACAGTCACTCCAGCATCTCCCCATCTGCCCTGCCATGATAGTGCTCACCAAAGACTACACAGCTGTCAGTGTTGTGGGCCTGAGATGCCTGAGCCAACCAAATATCATGCCTTCCTGCCCCAGACACAGAGCCACAGGGATCATGAAGAATCAGGGAAACCTGACACCACCAAAGAAACAGAGTAAACTTCTAGTAACTGACCCAAGGAAATGGAAATACGTAAATTGCCTGAAAAAGAATTAGAAATAATTGTTTTAAAGAAGCTCAGAGAGTTACAAGAAAACACAAACAATTCAACAAAAATCAGGAAAACAATAAAAGAACAAAATGAGAAGTTTAACAGAGACAGAAAACAGTAAATAGTCAAATAGAAAGTTTGGAGCTGAAGAATGCAATAACTGAACCAAAGGATTCAGTACAGAGCTCAACATCAGACTGAATCAAACAGAAAAAGGAATCAATGAAGTCAAAGATAGATAATTTGAAATTATTCTGTCAGAGGGGCAAAAAGTAAAAAATGAATTCAAAGGAATGAAGAAACCCCTTAAGGGATTTATGGAACATCATTAAGACAATCTTTGAATTATTGGAGTCCCAGGAGGAAAAGGTGACAGAAAATTTATTTAAAATAATAGTGGCTGAACTTCTCAAACCTGAGGAAAGATTAAGATACCCAAGTTTATGCAGCTAATAGGTCAGCCCAAAATTCCATTCCAAAATGATCCTAATAAAATAATAATAAAGCTGTCTAAATCAAAGACAAAGAGAGAAATTTAAAAGTATCAAGAGAAAAAAAATTATCTCATACCAAGGAACTCTCATAAGACCATCAGTGGATTTCTCAGCAAAAATCTTAAAAGCCAGGAGAGAGTATGATGATATATTCAAAATTATGAAATTAAAAACCTGCCAGCCAGAATAGTTTACTTGGCAAAGTTGTCCTTCAGAAATGAAGGTGAGATAAAAATGTTCCCAAACAGAAGCTGAGTTAGTTCATCACCACAACAGCTGCCTTACAAGAAATGCTGAAAGGAGTTCTGTAAGCTGAAAAGAAAAGATGATAATGAACTACATGAAAAAAGCATAGAGTGGCTAGATGGATTTAAAAAAACAAACAAGATACATCTATATACTGCCTACAAAAGACCCCTTTAGTTTTAGGGACACACACCTGCTCAAAGTGAAAGGATGGAAAAAGATATTCTATGCAAATGGAAACCAAAATAGAGCAGGGGTAGTTGTATAAGAAAAAAAATATACTTTGAGTCTAACACTGTAACAAGGTCATTATATAATGATAAAGGGATCAGCTTATTCAGAGAATACAACAGTTAGAATTATATATCCATCCAGCATCATAACACCTAAATATATTAAGCAAATACTAACAGATCTGAAGGGAGTAATACACAACAATACAATAATAGTAGGAGACTTCAGGACCCCACTTTCTACAATGGATCCATCTTCCAAACAGAAAATCAATAAGAAAACATCAGGCTTGATCTATACTTTAGAACAAATGGATCTGACAGACATGTACAGAACATTTCATTCAACAGCAGAAAAATACACATTTTGCTCAAGTGCATGCGGAACATTATCCAGGACATGTTCTGTCAGGAAATAAGTCTTAGCAAATTTTTAAAAACTGAAAATACCATACTGTCTTGATGATGACAGCTTTGTAATAGAGCTTGAAATCTGGAATGGATAAGGAAGATGTGGTATATATATATACAATGGAATATTATGCAGCTATCAAAAGAAACGAATTCTTGCCATTTGCAACGACGTGGATGGAACTAGAGGGTATTATGCTGAGCGAAATAAGTCAATCAGAGAAAGACAATTATCATATGATCTCTCTGATATGAGGTACTTGAGGGGCAGGATGGAGGGTCGTGGGGGGTAGGGACTGAAAAATAATGAAACAAGATGGGATGTGGAAGGAGATCAAGCATAAGAGACTCCTAATCTCACAAAACAAACTGAGGGTTACTGGGGGGTGGGAGGGTAGGGATAGGGTGGATGGTTATGGACATTGGGGAGGGTTTGTGCTTTGGTGAATGCTGTGAAAGATGTAAGCCTGATGATTCACAGACCTGTACCCCTGGGGCAAAGAATAAAAAAATAAAATAAAATAAAATAAAAAATAAAATTAAAAAAAATTATAAAGAAAAACTGAAAATATACAAGTATTTTTTCTGACCACAATGGTATGAAATTCAGAACCAATAACAGGGGGAAAACTGGAAAATCCACAAAAATATGGAAATTAACACACTCTTGAACAACTAATGGATTAAGAATGGAATCAAAAGAAAATTAAAAATACCTTGAAACAGACAAAAATGGAAACACAATATAACAAAATTTATTAGATAAAGCAAAACCGGTGTTAAGAGGCAAATTATAATAAATTCAATATTAATAATTTAATAAATAAACTCAAGCAACCTAGCATTACACCTTAAAGAGCTTCTAGGAAAAAGACCAAACCAAGCCCCAAATTATCAGAAGAAAGGAGATGACAAAAATCAGCAGAAATAAATGAAATCAGCAGAAATAAATGAAATAAAGAATAGAAAAACAACAGAAAAGATCAACAAAATTGAGTTGTTTTTTTAAAAAATAAAAAATTGGCAAACCTTTAGCTAGACTTACCAACAGAGAAAGAGGACTCAAATAATAAAATTATGATTGAAAGAGGGTACATTACAACGAATGCCATACAAATGCAAGTGTTATGAGAGACTACTAGGAACAGTTATATGCCAACAAATTGGATGACCTGCAAGAAATTGACAAATTCCTAGAAATTTACAACATACCAAGATGAATCCTGAAGAAATAGAAAATCTGAACAGACCAATAATGAGTAAGTAGATTGGATCTGTAATCAAAAACCTCTCAACAAAGAAAATTCAGTCCCAGATCTTTTCATTGGTGAATTCTCCTAGAACATTTAAAGAAAAGTTCTTTAACTTTTACATCTTTAACATCAATTCTTCTTAAACTTGTCAAAAATATGGAAGAGGAGAGAACACTGTCAAACTTATTTTAATGTAGCCCATATTACCTCATTCCCACAGTGAGATACTACATGGATTCTACAAGAAAAGAAAATCATAAACCAACACCTCTAATGAACTTTGATGCAAAAATCCTCAACAAAATACTAAGCACTTTCAACTACACATTTAAAGAATAATTCAACATCATAAAGCAGTATTTATCCCTGAAATGGTTGAATGTGTACAACTCAATCACTGAGATACACCACATTACTAGAATGAAAGATAAAGATCATATGATCCTCTCAATAATGACAGAAAAAGCAACTGACAACATTTAACATCTTTTCATAATAAAAAAAACTCTTGAGAAATTCGATATTGAAGGAACATACCTCAACATAATAAAGGCCATATATGACACGCCCAAAGCTAACATCATACTCAACAGTAAAAAGTTGAATACCATCCCTCTAAGATCAGAAACAAGGCAAGGGTACCTGCTTTCACCACTCCTATTCAGCACAGTACTGGAAGTCCTACCCAGAGCTATCAGGCAAGAAAAAGAAATAAAAGGCATCCAAACAAGAAAGGAAGAAGTAAAATTGTCTCTGTTTGCTAATGAGAATCCTAGAGACTCCACCAAAAAAAAAATGTTAAAACTAATAAACCCATTCAGTAAAGTTTCAGAATACAAAATAAGATCTATATACCAAAAAGAAAGCTCTAGTGAAAGAAATTGAAAAAGACAGAGACAAGATTTAATGATGGTGAAGTGTCCATTACTACTCAAAGTCATCTATTGAGTCAGTGCAATTCCTATCAGAATTTCAAAGGCATTTTCCACAAAAATAATTTTTAAAAATCCTTAAATTCATAGGGAATTTAAGAAGACCCTGAATAGCTAAAGGAATCTTGAAAAAGAACAAAGTCATCCCATATCCTGAGTTAAATCTGTATTACAAAGCTACAGTAATCAGAACAGTATAGCACTGTCATAAAAACAGACACATGACCAATGGAACAGAACTGACAGCCCAGAAATAAATCCTCATATATATCATCAACAAAGGGAGCCAAGGATATTCAGTGGGGAAACAGTAATCTCTTCAGTAAACAGTATTGAGAAAACTGGATTTTCACATGCAAACAATGAAGTTGAACCCCATCTTACACCACTCACAAAAATTAACTCAAAATGGACTGAAGACTTAACTGCAAGACCTGAAACTATAAATATAGTTATTGTTTAGAAGAAAACATAGGGGGAAAAGCTCCTTGCTTTTGGTCTTCTGCCATGATTTTTTGGATATGACAAAAAGAAAAAGCAACAAAAGCAAAAATAAACATGTGTAACTACATCAACCTAAAAACTTCTGCTCAGTGGGTTAAAATGGCTCAGTGGGTTAAAGCCTCTGCCTTCAGCTCAGGTCATGATCTCAGGGTCCTGGCATCGAGGCCCGCATCGGTCTCCCTGTTGAACAGGGAGCCTGCTTCTTCCTCTCTCTCTGACTGCCTCTCAGTCTACTTGTGATCTCTCTCTCTCTCTCTCTCTCTCTGGCAAAGAAATAAATAAACTCTTTTAAATAAATAAATAAATAAATAAATAAATACCTTCTGCATATCAAAAGAAACAATCAACAAAATGAAAAGGTCACCTATGAAATAGAATATATTTGCAAACCATGTATGTATGTGATATATGATGTATTTGTAAACCATGATATATATATAAGGGGTTGATATTCAAAAAATATATGGAACTCATATGATTCAATAGCAAAAAATAATAATTTGATTAAAAAAGGGACAAAGGGCCAGAACAAATATTTTTCTAAAGAAGACACACAGATGGCCAACAGGTATATGAAAAGATGTTCAATATCCCTCATCAATAGGGAAATTCAAATCAAAACCATAGTGAGACACCATTTACATCAGTTAAAATGGCTAGCATAAAAAAATTAAAAAATAAATAAATAAAATGGCTAGCATAAAAAAGACAGGAGATACCAAATGTTGGTGATGGAGGTTCCTCAAGAAATTAAAAGTAGAACTACCACATGATACTGGAGTCTACCTTCTTGGTATACATCCAAAGGAAACAAAATCACTATCTTGAAGAGATATCTGCACTCTCATGTTCATTGCATTACTCAGTATAGCCAAGACAAGGAAACAACCTAAATACCTGTCTCCATTGATGGATGAGTGGATGAAGAAAATGTGGTTTAAACTTAACAATGGAATATTATTCAGCTGTAAGAGAGAAGATTCAACTTGGGTGAACCTGAGGGCATTATGCTAAATGACATAAGTCAGACAGAGAAAGACAGATACATATCTGTATGATCTCACATATATGTGAAATCTAAAAACATTGACCTCGGGTGCCTGGGTGGCTCAGTGGGTTAAAGCCTCTGCCTTCGGCTCAGGTCATGATCTCAGGGTCCTGGGATCGAGGCCCGCATCGGGCTCTCTGCTCAGCAGGGAGCCTGCTTCCTCCTCTCTCTCTGCCTACTTGTAATCTCTCTCTGTCAAATAAATAAATAAAATCTTTTAAAAAATAAATAAATAAATAAAATAAAATAAAATAAAAACATTGACCTCAATATGTATATAAGATGATGGATGTTAACTAAGCCTATTATGATAATCATTTCATAATAAATGTAAATAAAACCACCATAAACTTATACAATGATATATGTCAATTATTTCTCAATAAAACTGCAAAAAGCCCATGTTGAACTTATTGAAACAGAGAATAAATTGTTACCAGGAGCTGGGAGTTGGGGGAAATAGGGCAATGTTGGTTAAAGGGTACAAACTTTCAGTTATAAGATGAATAAATTCCAGGGATCTAATGTAAGGCAAGGTGACCATAGTTAACAATACCGTATTGTATGCATGAAGGTTGCTATGATATTAAATCTTGAATGTTCTTACCCTAACAACAACAAAATGGTTTTAGGTGAAAGATGTGTTTTTGTGGTAAACATTTTACAGTCTATATGTGTATCAAATCATCACATTGTACACTTTATGTTTTTTAAAGATTTTGTTTATTTTATTTTACACAGAGAGGGAGAGAGATTACAAGCAGGCAGAGAGGCAGGCAGAGAGAGAGGAGGAAACAGGCTCCCCGCTGAGCAGAGAGCCCGATGCGGGGCTCGATCCCAGGACCCTGAGATCATGACCTGAGCCGAAAGCAGAGGCTTTAACCCACTGAGCCATCCAGGCGCCCCCACATTGTACACTTTAAATTTATATAATGTTGTATGTCAGTTGGATCTCAAAGCTGGAAAAAATTAGGAAAACTCAGTCTCCATTAGAGTACCTAGTTTGAGGATTCTACACCTGTATTATCCACATATTCTTAAATGTAAATAAGTTTGTGTGTTACATATAAATTAGCTACTTAGATGTTTTCTTTAAGAATTTCCTTCTCAGAATGCTGATAATTTTAGTTTGGAAGGATTTTAATAGAGTATGACTCATTTAAATAGCTTCTATCCGGCACCTGGGTGGCTTAGTTGGTTAAGCCGTTGCCTTCAGCTCAGGTCATGATCCCAGGGTCCTGGGATCGAGTCCCACATCAGGCTCACTGCTTGGCAGAGAGCCTGCTTCTCCCTCTCCCTGTGCCTGTTGCTCTGCCTACTTGTGCTCTCTCTCTCTCTCTCTCTCTCTCTCTGTCAAATAAATAAAGTAAAAATCTTTAAAATAAATAAATACCTTTTATCTTATATAGCAACTCTAAACACTTTCTCACAGCCTCCTTATCCAGTATACTCTTGGTCAGGCTATAACTTCCTAAGAAATGATTTTTTTTATTTGTTTTGTTCTCCACGTGGACTCATGTGGAACTCCCTCTTTTGTGTAATGTTAAATAATGAATAACTGATATTTCTCATTTTTAGAGGATGCATTAAAATCCTTTTTATTACCATTTCATTGATAAAAACCTTATTTCAATATTTTAAATTTATTATAAAGACACTAAGTTAAAATGGCAACTACTTATAGTTGCATAGAAATCTTGGCTTTTTTCCCCTTGTAAGTCTATAAACAAACATAGCTAAATAGTCTTCATAAACAGCCGTGTTTTAAACATGGCATTTTTTTCTAATATGAAAGTAACTCATTATAGAATACTGGCAAATATAAACTATATGAAAAAGAAAATGAAAACCATGTATCTATTATTCCACCACCCAAAGAGAACCATCATCCAAATATTGTTTCCTTAGCTTCCTGTGGTAGCATAGACATAACTCTTTGTGCCATTCACACAATTTTATGTATGCGTTAGATGACAAAGGGACACATCCAAAATATTAAATAACTAATGTCTTATAGTGTTTATTATTTACAAGTCAATTTTATCTCTTTTTTTAATCTTCACTAATTCTGTTAGGAACATTTTTTCCCCCACGGTTTTGAACCTGAAGCCACCGCTTCACAGTGAAGTTACAATGTTAGCAGTTGCAACATTAGCAAATCCTAGAGCTCAGATTCAAACTCCATTCTCCTGGCATCTTAAATCCCGGTTTTCTTCCCTAACAATCCAACTACTTCAATGTACTTGGATTTCTGCTACAATCTGTCCCTTTGACTAAATTAAAAATCATTCGAAAAGTTTGCCTTAAAACACCCTCCGAGTGTTACTAAATTAAGTTTAAATATCAAGTATAAATTTTCAAGCAATTAGTTTTGGTTTTGCCTGAGCAGAACACCCCACAGATGATGTCGAATAAAAACTATTTACACACTACCATAGAGCATTTCTTGTAAAAACGTTGGGTCTGTAGCAGCGATTTGCTAATCAAATTCAGAATTTGATTTGAAATGCCTCCGGCAGGCAGCCAATCCAGTTATGAAAGAACAGAAGCAAAAACTAGAGCCCTGGTGAGTCTCCTCCAGAAGCAAGCTGGGTCCTTTGCTCTCATTAGCAAACTGGTTCCATAGGAAATCATTGTGATTGCTTCTAAAATAAAATATTGTTGTTAATTTTTCAATAAATTATTGGACTGTACTAGACACAAAACATGTACATTTCAGAATCTAGAATTATAAAATATTTTGACATGTTTTAATATAAACAGGAACATTTCCAATGATTGCTTGGATCTAAAATGTTTTTCCACTTGACATTTGTTTATACTTCCTAGGAAAGAAACTCTATTTATGGATAACTGAATAACACAAATAAACATCAGAGAGAGCTGAAAAATCAGCTTTGATTATGCATGAAAATCTACAATGTCATTGTGTACTCTTATGCCGTATTCTGATTGCCTGTTTATTTTTACAGAGCTGCTGGTGAGCCTATGGAAGAGGAGCCAGCCTTGTGAAGTGCCAAGCCCCCCACCCCCATATTTCCTGTGTGTGACATCATTGTGTATCCCCCCACCCAGCACCCTCAGACATGTCTTGTCTGCTGCCTGGGTGGCACAGATTCGATATAACGTAAACACTGGGCACAAAATTCTGAACAGCAGCTTCACTTGTTCTTTGGATGGACTTGAAAGGGCATTACAGATTCCTAAAATGTAACCGCTGTGATTCTAAAGTTACAGTAAACCACGATTGGAAGAAACTGCTTCCAGCATACTTTTAATATGCTGGGTGACCCACTGCCAGGCCCAAAGTATAAACTAATAACATCCAGTACGGCATTAGATACTATTAATTATTATGGATGCTCTGACAGCCAGTGAAATTTTGGGCAAAACCTGAAAAATACTCATTCCTGACATTCTGATCAGTTTCTTATTGGGTAATTTTTGTCAGTCTTAAACTGTTTACAGGATTTGCTTTCAGCTGCGAATGGACAGCACTTCCTGACATATTGCAGGGGTTGTTTTGTTTTGTTCTGTTTTATTGGCCTTTGTTTTAAACACATGGTTCAATTCTTGCTAGTAAGAGTTCAAGATGGAAGAACTGGGATGAGGCTTTTTTCAATAGAATAAATCATTCTGTGTCTCAAAGTCCAAATGCCAAAGGACCCTCCATACTGTATGAATGGTGCAGTATTCTATGTCACCTTTTTTTAGAAGAATAACCCTATCTCCCTAACACCCCTCTGTGTATTCTCACAGGTGGGAGATTTGCAGTTGTATTTGAGGATGAGGTCTCCCATTCCCCTCATACATCCCTTGCTCTGATGATCGTGGTTTCAAGCATATGTTCCACAGAGGATGGTCTTAATTTTTTTCCAAATCTATCAAAAACTTAGTTTGCACTTTTCATCTTCTTTCCTCCATCACATCCTTTCTTCTTATCTTTTGTCCTTCCTCCCTTAGAGAAAAGCTTAAGATTACCCACAACCTCCCCAGTTACTCAGGAGATTTGAGTATTCTTTTCTTTCTTTCTTTCTTTCTTTTTTAAACTTTTCAGGTTAACATACTTGCTTGGCATGATGTGTTCTTTTAGCTGAGACACCACTGAGGCGAAGCAATATCACTGAATTTTCTAGATCTTCAAAATGTGTTAATGAAGGCATTGCCTATTTGAAGTCACCTTGAATTATGTTAACCTTGAAGTTGTGCCTTCTTGTGGGGAAAAAAACACATACAAAAACACAAATTTAACCTTTACACGTGTTGCCTTAATGTCAAAGGCCAAAAATAAAAGACTTTTTTTTCTGAGATTAAAAGCGATTTACTAAATACAAGTAGGTTATGCCCCTACCTCCCCAAATTTTATTTCAATGTATAACTCAAACACCTAAAAACACTGATGTAGAATACCTCACAGTATTTAATATCTGACAATGCTTTTGAAAGAGTTGATGTTTCTTTTTATATATTTTCCTAACTCAAAGGATATATTAAACCCATAAGGGAAGATTGTCATGCTTTTATTCAGAAATCTGAAAGAAACCTTAATTAAAACAAGGTTTTAGGGAAGCCATGATATGAAAGATATAGAACAATATGGTTTTAGTTAAAGAGGACTCTAACCTGTAAATCAAAGATGAAAGATCTCACTCAAGTAGAATTATATAACTCCATTTTGTTATACAGTCAGACCATATTTTTCATGCATTTGGTTTTTTTAGGATTACCATTTTAATTTTAAAGACTTTTATTACATATACAAAAATGGCTCAATACTTGGTTTAACATCTTAGCAATTTGAGACACCCTTTGAAATAGGAAATCTGAAATGGAATGTAACTTAGATTAGGTAAAAATTAGTTTTATTGCATAAGGGTAAGTTCAGAATTCACAATAGTAATGAATTTTTGCAAAAAAAAATATATTTTCAGAGAAATTCATGCCAATCATGTTTTCTAGCTCTTCTATTTTCTGTAATCACTTGAGGAGATTTACTTACAGAAAACCAAATAGTGGAGCCAAAGAAACCCCCCCAACAAGGAAAGTTATATCACATTTTAATTGGAAATCTAATTGTGACTTTTTAAAATCAATTTCATAGTAACAAATCTCTTATTATTTTCAGTCCTCCCAGATATTTTTTAGATGTTGAATAAGGAAATGAAACAGTATAGTGCAAGCATACTAATTTATTGAAGTTGCCTATAATAATTTTGCCACTTACTTACTATACACAGCCATCAAACTGGTAAAGCCAAATCACTAGGATATCTCCATGGTTATTTAAATTTAAAACACAACACATTAATGAGTTTATCACACATACTCCCATGTGATACTGTACCCAATTGGTTGCACTTAAGCTGAATGTAGTTGTAAGAACAGAATGCCAGCGCTTTTTGATTATACCGTTACAAGCTGTAGCATAGCCCTCAGGGACAGAATGGAGGCTTTTGGAGACTATCAACGCTTCTTTTGAAATACTCCAGCACTTTTTAAGAGGGTGGTTTCACTTGGTAATAGTTTTCTTCACAATTTCTATTGCTCATAATAGTAAGAGGTTATTAGAACTCCTCTCTAAATATTATCAATAATATATCTTTCTGATCCCTACTTTGAAGGTTAAATACATAAGCTTTCTCACAATCTCATAGCTCATACATGATGAATAAAAATGATGACTTTTTAGAAATCAATTAGTAAACAATCCTAGGGCTTTAGAAAGTTTTGATAATAAGTATAAAAAGAAAATTAATTTTCTCAATTATATAGTACAATCCAGGGTTGCATATAAAACTGAAAAACAGACAATTTTATTAAGATAATAAGTAAAATGAACTTCAAGTGGTAATTGAGGCTATTTAATTATTGTTTAGTAAATAGGAAGAACATTTTGAGATGAAATATTTTAAAGCATTTTTAACAAATTTACAACATCAATACTAGAGATAGAAATCCACTTTTGGAGAAAACAGAGATACTCATGAATCACATTTCCGTTACCAATCACAAGAATTGAAATCTTGCCTTCAGTTTTGAAGATAACACCTTGCAAAACTTTCACATACCTCTCACTGAGGATAATAAGCAGAGGTACCTGGCTGACTCAGATAATAGAGTGTGCAACTCTTGATCTTGGGGTTGTAAGTTCAAGCCCCAATTGGGTATAGAGATTACTTAAAACCTTAAAAAGAAAGAAAGAAAGAAAGAAAGAAAGAAAGAAAGAAAGAAAGAAAGAAAGAAAGAAAGAAAGAAAGAAAGAAAGAGAAGAGAGAGAAAGAAAGAAAAGAAAGAAAAAGAAAGAAAGAAAGAAAGAAAAAAAGAAAGAAAAAGAAAGAAAGAAAACATGGTGGATTTGAAAGCAGGACGTCTCCTCACACAATTTCAGAAACTATAGGACTGGTCTCTCCTAACAGTTTAGTACTATTTTGTTTCCAAAGGTCATTCAAAAAGCTTTGTGGATTTACTGGGTTTCTTTACAGACTCCATATGGAAGTAAAATAGAATGACCATGTGGAAGGTCTCCTGGGAGAAAATTTCTCTTTAATCAGTACTTTTATACTTATTTTTTATGCCAGCATCTATGTTTAGGATGGTTTATTTAAATATTTCTTACTATTTTTCTTTAGAAAGTTTACACTCAGTTTATCTCAGTGAAAGTATTAAATGTCTAACAGCCACAAAACAAACAAGCCAAAGGTTTTTGTCTTAAAAGCAATTATTTCTGAGCTTGAAATAATCACTCTGTCGGAATTTGACATTGTCATTTCTAGCGGCATCTATCTTAACGTTCTTTTCCTGCTTCAGGAACGAAATCACTTGACTTGCTGAAAAAGAAAGAAAGAAAGAAAGAAAAAGTATGGAACAACACCTGTTCAACTATTCCATAAAGAGGGCATTTTCACCTCCAAAAGAAATGAAAACCAGATGATCTAAAAAATGAAGGTTTTTTATCGTTGTCTTCAAGACTGGTCATCAACATGGCCATGATCTTCATCAAATATCTCTTGTATTCCCAGAGGACACAATTATATTTTGGTCTCCAGCAGTATTTTATACTATTTACTGCCTTTTGAATGAAGTATTATGAGTATTACATCACCTGAATCAACACCATCACTAGAATATGTAAGTGCCTATGTGTGGCTTCTTTTCCCAGTCATATTTACTTTGAAAATCATAGCCCTTGCTTCCTTGCTTTAACTCCATCAAACGCTTCAGGAAACAAAGCATGCTTGTCATGTGGTCCAGAGTATAAATTTTTTAGATGAACATGGTATACTTGTACAGGACTCTGGAGCTTGATTTCTCCAAATCAGCTACAGTCTATTTTTTTATGAAATACATGGCTAGTTTTATATAATGGTTTATGCAACAACTGAGTCAGTTATAATATGCTGGAAATAGCTGGGTCAGACAGTTGAAACTTAGGCTGTTGGTCTGGGGCTTTTTGGACTTAATCTCAATAATAGAGTAATAGGATTGTAACAGTTTCTCAAACCATCTTAATTCTCAAACTGGAACTTTTAGCAAATAGGTGGTGAATTCACCATACGGTGCCAGTCTTTCTAACCAATAATTTCCACCTTTCTTTCCTTCCCTTGTCCAACTGCCAATACCAAATTGCCATATCTAAATTATCAGAGTAATTTCTTAAATCTCTGTATTTCCTAAGTAGAAACAACCTTGGCAACTTATTTTCTGAACACTACTAGGTGTACTTTGCTGCGTGCCTATTTATATAAACTATAGTAGATACTCTTTATCTTCCTTTTTATCTCTTCCTTTTGAAGAACCAGACTTTTTTTACTATTCTTATTTTAAAAGATAGGTCCAGTTACTGTCTTTTGGCCTACAATTTTGGACCTAGTACTTTGTTTTATTAATACAGAATTTTTCTTTTGGTCTCCAATATAGTTTTCCACCATCCTTGGTACTGCCTACTTGTGTTGTACTAGTAATCACATAAAGAAGATTGTACATATACTTTTCTTGCCCTCTGGGTGATGCCTTTGTGAGTTAAACTCAGACGCATAAACTCTAACCTGAAGAAAAAAATGGCAGAAGAGTAATTTTAAATCAAAATAATTTGGAAATAAGATATTATTTCCAGACTATTCAAAGAAAATTGGAGTTCTTTTATTTTTCTGTTTGGGCCTTAGGCACATTAGAGGCAAATATTGCAACACCAAAGAAAATAAAGAGGGTCAAATATTTTGTGGGACAATATGGTCATGTCCTTTAGGCTTCATTTCGGTGCCCTTTCTTAGAGTTGGCATTTTGTGACACTTGATATCTTGTAGCAATTTCAGGCTATTGCTTTTATTAACTTAAAATTGAGTAGAAATGAAGTAATAAAACAACTTAGGAATCAGGAGTTCTGAGATCTAAGGAGGAATTGCACTTTCTTAGGGATGAAAATAATTGTTTTTAGATAAAAATCTACATATGCTTTTCCTAAATTTTAAAATTCTCAAACTTTTTCTGAATGAGCAATGTCAATGTCTATCTCCATAAGAGCTGGGTTATATGAAGTTGCCCCCTTGCTAGGCATGAGAAGCATTCTGTTACAAGTGAATGATTATTTTGTAGATCATAGCCTTGTCACTTTGTGTCATTTGAAAGCAAATATCCTGATATTTTTAAACGAGGTGGGCAGGGCAGGCAGGAAACCAATATTTATTACTCTCATGATTAAACACTTTAGATCAGGCTTGTTGATGTGTATGCCAATAATCTGGAGTTTCTGGCTTTGTGTAAAATGAAAATGTCTTTTCTGTTGTGGTCTGATATCTGTTTCTGTAATAAGATCACTTTGTTGTCCTCTGTGCACCAGTGGTTTTGCCCTTAATTTTTTTGGCTAGCATTCACCAAAATCTGTCATCCAGAGCTGCTGAGAAAAATACATGTTGCCAAACTTCTTTTCTTAAAATTGTGCTGCCAGTGATGTTTTCCCAGATGTGAAAAATAATTATCTAATAAAGGATTAATACCTAATAACAATACCATTGTTGAACATGCTCATGGAATGTTTACCTTCTTTCTGATTCCTTTTTTGTACTTGAAAATATTGAATGGATAATTCAATGGTGTGTTCCAAATTATTGTCAATGTTGTTAATGTTGTGATTCTCCTTCAAAGAGGATGAAAGATCCCCCTTTGTCTTCTGTTTTCTACTGAATTAGATTTTCCTCTAGTCCTAGTGTGAATAAAAGCTGTTTGAAATAAAAGTGTTCTTATTTGTCTACCTCCTTGTGTTCACCATTAGACTCTAAATACTACATATTTGACAAGTATTTGCTGAATAAATAAAATATTAATTATAAATTACTGTGACAGGTACTGTTCCACTTTCAAAAACTGCAAGGGTTATTTGCAAATAAGTCCCCTTTATAATGGGAGAGTTAATAAAAGAAGAAAAAGTTGGTTAAGACAAAGTTGCTCTTTGAATGTAATGTGCTGGTCAGGATAAAGAATAATAGCTAACACTGGTTGAACCCAAACTCGTGCCTGGTACTCTACTGTACTGAGCACTATACCAAAATTACATTATTCATCATGACCCCTACATCATGTATCATTACTCCCATTTCCAGATGAAACATGGAGCATGAAAAAGATTAATTAATTACTTAACCATTGTTACAGATAGTAAAAGATAGGCTTAAATCCCTATCTACATCTATCTAGCTCTGAAGTCTCTCCTTTCTCCAAATGGCATACACGATGTGGCAAAGATGGCATACTAAAGGCATTTTTTAACTATGAAACTATGACCTTTAGAATAGACTATACGTTCAGTCGCTGCTAACCTTATGATTTTATTAAATTGTCATCTTAAATGGATTTGGTAACTGTGACTAGGTTTGTACAATAAGTACAAGTTACAAAACAGTTCTTCCCCCCCCCCATTTCAACATCTTTCTTTAATCTAGCCAATAACCCTAAGATGTCTTTGGAATACATATTTCAAAAACTCTTGAAATCTATTCCAAGACCAATACTTATTTTTGTATTTTATAACCCCTGCAATGTTTAACAGTCTAAAACATAAGTGTTTCCAGTGGACAGTGTCTTGGATTCCTTCTGGGAAAAGATAGTAATATTTTGTCTAACAGAAAGTAAACTTGAGATGGAGTGGGTGGGTAGAGTCGGTTTCAATGGTAAACACCTTTGGTTTAATGAGATTTATCAAATGGCAAATGTTACCTCATGGTTCTTTGTTTCTTTTAAGTTTCCATGGTGAAAAAAAGAGCAATTGAAAATGTGGAGTATAAGTAAAAAAATGAGAATGAGTGTATTATTTTTAAAAACTAGTTTGTAGTTAAAAATAGAAGACTAAAGAATTTCTTTTACTACTTACACTTTTGGAATTGTTTAACTCAAAGTACTTCCAAATATTGTAATTACAGCTTTGTAATATCAGTATCAATTCCCATGCTCCTTCCAGTTGACCATAAGTGGATGATTCCGCACATATCCTAATAAGTACTTTGGAAAATACTGATAGTTGCTCTTTCATATGTCATAAGAATAGGGGAACAAGATTCAGAGAAGGAGGTGAATGAATTCCCATTTTTAATATTTAAAAAGCTAGAGAGGGGTGCCTGGGTGGCTCAGTGGGTTAAGCCTCTGCCTTCAGCTCAGGTCATGATCTCAGGGTCCTGGGATCAAGGCCTGCATCGGGCTCTCTGCTCAGCAGGGAGCCTGCTTCCTCCTCTCTCTCTGCCTTCCTCTCTGCCTACTTGTGATCACTCTCTCTCTGTCAAATAAATAAATAAAATCTTTAAAAAAAAAGGCTAGAGATATAATAAAGGAAATATTGCATTTATCTTAGATCAAGTCAAATTTTTTGAGACCTTACTATATTTTGCAAAGACGCTATTAACTTCCTATTAAAAGCTTATATAGTACACGTAAAATTTGATACAGTCCCACATATATTTTTTGCTTTTTCCCCAAAAATAATCATTCCGAGACTAAGATTTAAAAACTTAAATGTGACAAAATAAATTTAATGATGTAATAAAAATTAATTTTTAATAAATTATACATTTATGAAGATTTGATTAGATATGAAGACTTTATATCCATTTTATGAGGTTTTTCCCTAAAGAATCTGTATTTTTAGTGTGCTCTTTTTAAGTTTTCTCCTTTGCTAACCATTTTATTTTAGTTGTATATTTTTAAAATAAATATATTAATAGTTATTAAATCTTTAGTCTGGGCTCTCATTTAAATCTCAAAACATGCCCTTGAGAGGAATAATTTAATAGATAAGGAAACTGAGGCTTAACTGCCAGATAAAAAGCCTATCTTCCTTACTGCTAGCCAAACGATTTATTTTCAATGTAACCAGCATTCACTGAATGCCTATAATATGTCATATGTATTCAGTACTTGTTCTCATAATAGCATGGAGAATAACAAAAAAATTGGCAATGTGACTGTATGAAAGAAATGAAATTTTCATGAGAACTCCCTCTTATGTAGCTACAAAAGAAATACTACCAAAGAATGGATTGGGTTTAGAATTGTGTGATACTAAGGCTTTAAACAAAGTGTGACCTGTATTTCTCCATTGAATTATGACATAGAGGCAGACACAGAATACATAGGAGAGATATTTGTTCTCTAAATTACATATAATTGCATTCACAGGAAGATTTGGGCAAAAATGTATCAAAAGGGTCAATATGATTTAGGCCATTTATTAATGTCCCTTTCATCCCTAATGTCTACCATCCCTAATGTCAACATTCAGTTAAAAGTATATAATGTTGAGAATTAGAAAGAGGAGATTAAATTTGTAGAGACCCTAAAAATCCCCTTAGAAATTGCTTTCTAGGGGCACCTGGGTGGCTCAGTCGGTTAAGTGTCTGCCTTTGGCTCAGGTCATGATCTCAGAACTTTGGACTCCCTGGTCAGTGGGGACTCTGCCTCTACCTCTCCCTCTGCTTACTGCTTTCCCTGCTTGAGCTTACTCTCTCTCTCTGTCAAATAAATAAGTAAAATCTTTAGAAAGGAAGGAAAGAAAGAAAGAAAAAGAAAGAAAAGGAAAAGAAAGAAAGAAAAGAAAGAAAAGGAAAGAAAGAAAGAAAGAGAAAGAAAGAAAGAGAAAGAAAGAAAGAAAAAGGAGGAAGGGAGGGAGGGAGGGAGGAAAGAAGGAAGGAAGGAAGGAAGGAAGGAAGGGGGAAAGGAAGAGAGAAAGGAAGAAAGAAAGAAATTGCTTTCTAAATTGTAAGCATTTGCATTTTTGTCATTTTTGCGGGGTTTTTTAATCAGTTAATTATAATTTCTGTGCATCAAGTCCCAGATAATCATGTTCTTCAATAACCATTTCTGGTTATTTCATTTGCCCTTTAATGAAACATAATTTCCAACCTCTTTTACTTTTTAAAGCAGTGATCTTGATAAATAGTATTCTCAGTTCTTTTATCAAACCCCAAATCCTGATAGGCTGTACCACTCTCGTTAGACAGACTGTATTTATAGAGGGTCTCTGTGCCATTAAACTATACTGCCACTTTGAAGTTTGAATTTTCCCAGTTTAAAATTCAGCCCATACTTAACTAAATGCATTCTAACTTCTTTTTTTTTTATGGTTACATATATGTCTCTCTCAAGACCCAGCAATCCCACATAGTCAAAAACACTGCTTTGCAATTAGTGAATATTATAAAAGAATTGCTAGATATAATGAAATAGTCCCTTCTTGTCACTACTCCTTTAAGCTCAATGGGGAGTGAATGGAAAATATATGGAGCCCCATACTATAAACTTATAAATTCACTGTCCTTTCTATTGAGATCAAGCCAAGTCACGTATATAGACTGTTAAGAAAAAAGTTTAAAAACAACCCAGTGAGCCTGGGTGGCTCAGTGGGTTAAAGCCTCTGCCTTCAGCTCAGGTCATGATCTCAGGGTCCTGGGATCAAGGCCCACATTGGGCTCTCTGCTCGGCAAGGAGCCTGCTTCCTCCTCTCTTTCAGCCTACTTGTGATCTCTCTCTCTCTCTCTGTGTCAAATAAATAAATAAAATCTTTAAAAAAAAAGCAACCAAGTATATAAATCTTGTTTACTCTCAACTTTGGTTGATGTATTCCCAGAGTATTCCCAGAGAAGAAAACACAGAACTGGAAATCCAAATTTTTGGTCTCCAGACCCATTTCTACCATGAACTAGCTTGTGATATTGGGTAAATTCATTAAACGTTATACGTCTGTTATTTTAGGAAAATTATGTTATATTTCTATTATTTTAGAGGTTACTTGTATTGTTCAAATACCCATTTAACTTAATGTCACTTAGTCTTAATCATCCATCTCTACTTTCCTCTTACAGAATACAAGAGCCTTAAATTGCACTGACGTCTGTATATGCTATTTTATTTTATGTCTTCTTGTCTTGTATTTAATTTCGTTTTGTTTTTGAACCTTGATTTTATTTATAATAATATAGCTTTAGTGCAGTCGTTATTAATATTTTCTATTTGCAATAATAGTAATAGTAAGTCAATAATTATTGAGATTTCATTATGTTTGCCAAACTTCTTGCTCAATAATTTTGCTTCCACGGCATTTTTTCCTTCTTTCAGACTTGGAGTGATTAATGTTCTCCTACTTTCTCTGTCTGAAATGTGGTTTTTTGGCCTCTTAAATAAAATGTTCACTAAGCATAAAATTTTAGATTGCAAGTTATATTTTTCTCAACACAATGATAACATCTTTTTATTGTAGTCTTACCTCTACTTTAGCTGCCAAGATATCAGTAATTGTCTAATTATTTTCCTTTGAAAGTAATCTTTTTTCCCTCTAGATTTATTAAGATCGTCTCTGTAAGAAGGTGTGATCTTGGTGTTTACCCTGCAATAGACTTTATTTCTTAAATCTGAAAATTAAATTCTTTCTTCTATTCTGAGTACTCTAAGTTATTTATGATTAAGAGTAGTCCCCTCAATCTTCTATTTCCTTCTTCTCTCTCATTAGATATAGTTCTTATTAGACCTGTATTGTTAGGCTTTACTGTACTTTTTGTCCATAAGCTTGCCTTTGACAGTTTCCATTACATTGTTTTGTTTTGTTTTGGTTTGGTTTGGTTTGGTTTGGTTTGGTTTGCTGTCCTCTGCAAAATGTCCTCTAATCACTCAGGTCTAATTTTATGCATTTCCATCCTATGAAGTTTAACTTTCAGAGGCCACATTATTCATTTTTAAGATATACTCACTTTTTTTTCAATATTCCATTGTCCTGGTGTCTTGTTTTCTTATTGCTCAAACTTTATATTTTAATTATTTTCTACACATATAATTTCTAGCGTCTGTCAGAGTTCTCTATGATCTCCAGTATGCAGGCATTGTTTAAATTGGTTTATTTATTGTTTTGAAAATGTTTTATTGTGAATTCATGTTCAATGGGGCTTTTACCTGTGGAAATTTACCTGTGGGAATTCCATGTTACCTGGATTGAGGACATAGGCCTTTTGAGCAGTTTTGGATTTTCTTCTGGCATGGATCTCAGGGGTTTTACTATGTAGGACTATTTTGATACTCATTTTGATGCTTGTAGGTTCATTGACCTTATAACTAATATGAATTTAAATCTCAAATCTATGCGCAAGTTTACCAATCATCAGGAGAAATTTTCTTCCCACCCAGTGTCCACAAAGAAATTACACCTTCCTTGTCATTCTGTTGCCCATGGGCAAATGTATTTTTTAGTCTACCCTACCACTTAGTGGGTCACCCTTTCAAAGATCCTCCCTAATTGTGAGCACGTGTGTGCAGGATGGGTTTCTTAGTTCCGATTTTTTTGCCTCAGGAAGTGCCATTGAAGCATAAGCCCTTGGGTCACTTACACTGGCAAATCCCTATGACCCCATCTCAAGCCCATGGAAGCATCAGCTCTCCTACCCATCACTCTTATTTTCAGTGCTTTCTTCCTTACTGGTACTTGGAGGTGTTGCTGGCTCTGGTGAATTTGTCTATACATTTAAAAGAATTTTTCATCCGGTTTTTCTTGATCTTTACAGCAGAAATGCTACTGTTTAACTGGTCCTTCACACTGACACTACTGAAAGTGGTCTCAGGCTCTTTCTGTGAAATGAGAGCACTGGATATCTAATCTCCACAGTTCTGTTTAGCTCTGCTATTCCATGAATTCTTCATATGCATGAAATTGTTGCTTTAGTTTCTGAAACTGCTGGTCTTCCACTGCTTAAGAGGGCTCCTCACTCTGCGTAGAGTTACTGATGTAAGAGTTTTCACAAACCTAAAGTGTAAGAGTTTGCAGACTACCTCAAGAGAGAAAAGGAAGTTAGAAGCACTTATGCTATCTGCAGAGATTTAATTACTCCTAATTATTTGCTGTTTCTATGCTCTAACCTATGAAAATGCAGTGCTGGTAATCCATCTTTGAGTTTTTTGTGCTTAATCTCACTGTTGGTAGCAAATGTGAATAGAAGGGAATAGTAGTGAGTTCCACTTGTCTGAACCTTAGAAGTAAGGCTAGGGTTACATGGACATCATTTTCTTGTCTCTAAAAAAAACGACAGGGAAATAGATACCCATCACATGTCAGAGAGCGAAAGATTTGGGCTAATGCTTGGCAGGGACATACATAGCTGAGGTTTCATTTCTTTGCTCTCTAGTACATACTGTGGCCATGTTAAAGTTCAGGCTTCACATTCCTTTCTGGTGAAAAAGGGATTTAATGAATATGCTACATGTTCTTCTAGATGCTAAATGGCATGCATTTTCTTCTCATTTTGACTACCCCTTTTTGAATACCTTGGATATGTTGTGCATGGGTATCTTTCCAACTAAAAATGTACTGAGAAGGAAGAGAAATCATTGCTGTGGGACAAAAACATTTTCCTTCGAAAAAGAATGTACAAGCACACAAAAAAAGACGTGGGATTTTTATGAATCATATCCTGTAATTTTTCACTTTTTTCCAGCTACCTCCTTGTTAGAACACAATCCAAGAAAACCAAAGAAAACTATTTGTACTGTGAGCAAAAATTTTGCCAAATTGAATTACATAATTCATCCAGCAGATTTGATGAGTTCCTGGATGCAATTTGCAAATTTGCATTTTGGGCACAAGGAAATAATGCATTTGTTATATATGAAAAAACACAGTGCTTATTACAAAACCATATTTTGTAACTGCTCAGGAATGTCTCTGTATATATGTATAGTATATGTATACTTAGGCATGAAACTTGGCTATTTATCATGTATACTTCAGGATATTTGACAGTGAACATGGTGAACTATGGGATCAAATTTATGAATTATTAGAAATTAAGCATTTTTATAAAATAATTTTTAAAATATTAATCATATTAATTAACTATGATCAACTTTCAAAACTTTGGAGAGGAATATGCTCACTTTGATGTGTCATACTTGGGTTCAGTGTACATTGTCTCTTGTTTCTGAAAACTACCATTCTTAGTTATGGAGTAGAGGGTTCATATCAGCAAGATATTGGACTAGGAAGCTCCTGGGCTTCATTCCCTTACCCAATCATCAAATAAACATCCTCAGACTGAATAAAATAACGTTATAGGAGTCTTATAATTTCAAGTCTCACTTTTAGGTCTTTAGTTTATTTTTGTGTATGGTCTAAGAAAGTGGTCAGTTTCAATTTTTTTGCATAAAGCTGTACAGTTTTCCCAGAACTATTTATTGAAAAATCTACCTTTTCTCCATTTTATATTCTTGCCTCCTTTTTCATAGAATAATTGACAATGTGAACATGGGTTTATTTCTGGGCTCTTTATTCTGTTCCATTGATCTATGCACCTGTTTTTGTGGCAGTTCCATACCATTCTGTCTACTACACCTTTGTAGTATATCTTGAAATCTGGGATTGTGATACCTCTAGCTTTGTTCTTTCTCAAGATTGCTTCAGCTATTTAGGCATTTTGTGGCTCCATACAAATTTTAGTATTATTTATTCTGGTTCTGTAGAAAACACTGTTGCTATTTGGATAGGGATTGCATTGAATGTGTAGATTGCTTTGGGTTATATGGACATTTTAGCAATATTAATTCTTCCACCCCATGAGCATGATATACCTTTCCATTTGTTTGTGTCATCTTCAACTAAAGGGACACATTTTAGATCTAAGGACACACATAGGCTAAAAGTAAAACAATAGGCAAAGATATCTGATACAAATAGCAACCTAAGGAGTGCAGAGATGGCTATATTTTTATCATAAAAAATATATTTTTAAATCAAAAAGTGTCACAAGACAAAGAACATTTTATACTGATAAAATGGTCAATTCACCTGGAAGATATAACAATTATAAATATACATACAAGAAACATCAGAGCACATAAATATATAAAGCAAAGATAACATGAAAACTTATGGGATGCAGTTAAAGCAGAGCTAAAAGGGAAACTTATAGTTTAAATATTTCCATTCAAAAGGAAGAAAGGTCTCAAGGCACCTGAGTGGCTCAGCTGGTTAAGCATCTAACTCTTGGTTTCAGCTCAGGTCATGATCTTGCAGTCATGGGATGGAGTCTGCACTCAGTGTGGAGTCTGCTTCAGAATCTCTCCATCTCTCCCTTCCACTCACACACTCTCTTTCTCTCAAATAAATTAATTAAATCTTTAAAAAAAGTAAGAAAGATCTGTAATCAACTACTTAACTTTTTACCCTAAGGAACAAAAAGCAAAAGAAGAACAAATTAAATCCAAAGCTTGAAGAAGGAAGGAAATAATAAAGACAAGAGCAGAGATAAATAGAAGAGAGAACAGGAAAACAATAGAGAAAAGAAATATGACCAAGAGTTGGTTCTTTGAAAAAAATCAGCAAAATTGACAGACCTTTACGTAGCTGGACTAAGGGAAACAGAGAAGACCCCAAAAAACTAAAATCAGAAATAGTAGAAGGAATACTACTACCAACATTATAGAAGTAAAAAGGATCATAACAGAGTATTGTGAACAATTGTACTCCAACAAATTGGATAACCTCTAAGTAATGGACAAGATTCTAAAAATACAACGTACCAAGACTGAATCATGAAGAAATAGAAAATCTGAAGAGACCTATAACTAGTAAGGAGAGTGAATCAATAATCAAAACTCTTCTAAGTATCCTTAGAAGGTGTTCTACCCAAGAACAAATGGCTACAGTAATGAATTATAACAAACATTTAAAGAACATCTCTCCTTGTCTGTCTCTTCCAAGCAAATGAAGGGGAGGGAGCACTTCCTAACTCATTTTGTGAGGACAGCATCAGCCCAATGTCAAAGCTAGGCAAAGATGCTAAAAGAAAACTATGAACAAATATTCCCTTTGCATATTGACATAAAAATCTTCAACAAAATATTAGCAAACAAAATTCAACAGGGCATTAAAAAGATTATGCATTATGACCAAGTGGGATCTATCCTATCAAATCCTAATGACTTTTTTAATGGAAAAATCCATCCTAAAATTCCTTTGGAATTTCAGGGAATCTTAAATAGACAAAACTGTCTTAGAAAAGAAAAGAGTTGAAAGTTTAACATTTCCTGAAATCAGAACTTACTACAAGGCTATGTTAATTAAAATACTGTGGTACAGGCATGACATCAGACATACAGATCAATGGAATAAGATAGTGATCCCAGAATTAAATCCACACATATTTGGACAATTGATATTTGACAAGGGTACAAGACCATTCAACAGAGAATGGACAAAATTTCAAACAAATGGTACCAGGAAAATTGGATAGCCACTGTATGATAACTAATATAATTTTTAAAAATTAATTAAATGCTATAAAGTAACACAGGAGTGTTAGCTTCACTCCTTGTAGAATGTGACTGAATCAAATAAATGTGTGCTACCAAAATTTAATTAATTAATTAATTAATTTGAATGCTTACCATACATCATATATGCAAGTAAACTCAAAATGGATAAAGACCTAAACATAAGAGCTAAACCCATAAAATTCTCAGAAGAGAACAGAAGGAAAACCTTTGTGATGTTAGATTTGACAATGATTTCTTGGATATGGTACTAAAATCACAGAAAACAAGAGAAAAAATTGTTAAGATGGACTTTATCAAAAACTTTTGCTCATCAAGGGATATTATCAACAGAGTGAAAAAAACAAACCATGGAATGGGAGAAAACATTTGCAACTCCTGTGTCTGATATGGAATTAATATCCAGAATATATAAAGAATCCAATACAAGAACAACAACAACACACACACACAAAAAAAACAAAAACAAAAACCACCTGATTTTACATGGGCAAAAGACTTGAACAGACAGTTCTCCAAAGAAGATATACAAATGACCAGTAAGCATATAGAAAGATGTTCAACATCACTAGTCATCAGAGAAATGCAAATCAAAACCAAGAAGAGATGCTACTTCACACCCATTAAGAAGGCTATTATATAAAAACAAAACAGAAAATAACAAGTGCTGGCAAGGATGAGGAGAAATTCGAACCCTTGTGCATTCATTACTAATGGGAATGTAAAACTGTACAGCCGCTATAGAAAACAGTTTGGCAATTCTTCAAAAATTAAGCATAGAATTACCAGATGATACAGTAATTCCACTTCTGGGTATATACCCAAGAGAATTGGAAGTCAGGTCTCAAAGAGATATTGGTTCACCCATGTTCATAGACACATTATTTGCAATAGCCAAAGGGTGGAAGAAACCCAAGTGTCCAGTGAAAGATGAATGGATAAATAAAATGTTGTATAGCTATACAATAGACTGTAATTCAGCCTTAAAGAAATAAAATTTTGACACATGCTCAATATGGATGAAGACTGAAGAGATTTTGCTAAGTGAAATAAGCTAGTCACTAAAAGACAAATACATGATCACACATATGAGGTTCCTAGAGTGGTCAAATTCTTAGGGACAAAGGTAGAATGGTGGCTTTCAGGGGCTGGAGGGTCAGTTAGTATTTAAAGGATGCAGGTTTCAGTTGGAGAAGGTAAAATCCTGGAGGTGAACAGTGGTGGTGGTTGCATGATAATGTGACTATACTTAATGTCACAGAACTATTTCCTTAAAGTTGTTAAAGTGGTAAATTTTATATTGTATATATTTTATCACAATAAAAACATATTCTAAATTTTTCCTGAAACTCTTGGGAAAATTTCATAAATGAAGATCTCTTTACAATGAGTGAGAAACTGTGGGTGGACACATTTGGAAGAAACTTGGCAGCAAATAGGTCATTAATATAATAGTCAGTTAACTCTTGGCTTCACTCTTCCAAGTGAATTTAATATCCAAATGTAAGAGCTGAACTAAGAGTTCTGAAGGTGATAGTACAAATATTTTATTTCCAGTATTCACAAAAAAACAATATGATTGTTTATTATACCATTATTTTACACAAAATGCATATAAGCATTACAAAGTTCTTTGTACATAACCCTGTGAAAATAAATAAAGCAAATATCCTTCCAGTGCAGGGTAGTGCTTGATGTTAGACTTTTTGATTATAGTATTTAACGCCGAAACATTAAGCATTTGATTGTTGAAGCACCCACTGCAAAAGATATCTATCTTAAATAGGCCTATTGCCAGTTCTATTAACAAAACAACCAGATAACAAATTATCTCCCCACCCCCTGCCCTGAAGGTCCTTCTTTCAAAAACCCTGGATAACTTAGACCACTTGAGTGACCTAATTTTTTCCTTTCTACTCCCCAATTTCTGCTCTCATGCTTTAATCAATAAAGAGTGATCTTGCAAAAAGTTTAGACATCCCAATCTCAGACTCTAATAGAAGAAGAGCCCCAAAATTGCACACTCTAACTCATGACCTTGCTATATGGCCCACAGACATGCCAGGTACCCTCCCTGGAGGATAAGAAATCCCTTACTCCCTTGTGAGTAATAAATCTTGTTCTTTGAACTATCCTGCTGGTTTTTGTTGAAGTATGCCCTGCAATCATAGTGAGAAGCACAAGACTGGTCCAACCACAACATTAGTCCCAGTGGGGATAAGTGTCTGCAAGGGCTTGCTATCAATAATGGGGCCAGGAGAGAGCCTCCAATGTTCCTAATCAAAAGTATCACTATCAATAGTGCCAACAACGCCAATAATCTTTGCAAAGTCATGGGCATATCTGGTAGGAAGGACTAAGATTCCTTTTGTATTCTCAAATATATCACCAAATTTTAAACCATTTTGCTTTGTCTAAGCATTTCTCTAAACCTGGTCTCCACATTGGAGGCTATGGTAAGAATGTGATGTTCAAGTCTTGCAAACTCGTATGTAAGACTCTGTGCCAAAGTCATTCCTAAACTGTATCATCAGAGCGATTCAGCCGACTGCCCTACATTTACCCCCCAATCATTACAGCAGACAATGTATTTAAAATAAGTAAAGTTTTTTAACTTCATAAGGAAAAAGAAAAGTGTACATTAAATTTAAACTCATCTACCCACAGGGGTATTGTGGGCAAACAGAACTTAGAAGGCAGAAATACCAATGAACACTTGAAGGAAAACACCAGGAGAGCAGAAGACAGTTTAGAAAAGAAGGCTGAAAAGAGCTAAGAACAAACCTGCTTTATTGCATGACTGTAGAAAAATCTTCAAAAGGGGGAGCTATATGTTATTCTTTGCTATAATTAATAACCCTTCTTCTAGTAGAAAGTGGAATTTCTTTTCTTCCTGCTCATCTGCACTGAGTCAAGAATTTTTAGTAGAAAAAAAAATCCTTATAGTCACCTCTTCATATAGGAGGAAAATCTATGATCTACTGAATGACTTCATTTGAAGCCAACCACACAAAAAGAAGCGGTCTTTCTTTCCAAGGCTCTAAGAAGTTGGGAAGCCTGTGCAGATTAATGTATGATAGATATAACACCACTGTGGGATTTCTCTATAAAGAGCCTCTGCCCTTGGCAGTTGCCACAGTGGGGTTTTCCTGCCATTAGAAGGAAGTACTGTCCGGAATGTTAATTCGATAACTATGATTGTTGTGAGCCGAATCATGTTAAGGGGTAGTCTAACTAGGCAGCTGCTTTAGAAGCCAACTATAAAAGGTACTAAAATATCACTGGAAAAAAATAGTAATATGATGCCCACTAATACAAATTTCCACATGGGATTTCTTACATAACTGGCAAAAGGTCAATTGGCCCTGATTTCCCTGAAACAGATAGCACCCCAGAGTAGAAATAAAACACGCTCATTACCCTCACTAGTCTGTCTCCATTGAAAAATTTTGCCACAGATACACATAGGTTATGTGGTGCCACTCACTCTATCTAGGTCCTAATTGCAGTGACCAAGAAAGCCATGGTCGCCTGAAGTCAGTAGCCACAGGCCAGGTTACTAGGAACAGGTGATTTATGTTTTCATTTGAACATGGAAACCATTTAATTTGTTTCCAAAAAAGTATATTTAGTTCAGAAAACTATTTTTTTTAAAAAAGAGGTAAAATGGGGTATGCCATGGCTCTGTGGAAGCTGGGGGTGGGGCAGATGATGGGGAAAAAAATTTAAACATTATGTCTATCTTCAGTGAGTGTGAGTGACCGATGCTATATGATAATGAGTGATGGAAAACTTGTGAAATGAAAACGATCTCAAATATTCTCAAATTTGAAATGTCATTTTGTATTCTACATAATACATTCCTAAATATGAAGGTAAAATTTATTAATAGAAAATTGGTTTACCTCAAACTCTCTTAATGTTTTAAAATGTTAAATTAGAGTATTAAATAAAATATTAAATAATGTAAATCAACTAAAATATTAAAGCAAATAAAATCTTGAAATGGTTTAAATCAGTTTGAAGTGGTCCTCACTAATTAGTATAGGACATCCAAATGTTAGTCAACCTCTGGTTGTGATAATTGATGTTTAAAACACCTTTATTAAGTGCATGTTAATTCAATAATATATTGGAAACTAATTAGAATATGAGTAGGAAACAGCTAAATAACTAACTCACATCCTTCTTGAATATTAATTAACTTTTTTCTTTTCACTTTACTATTTGGTTAGAGGTTTTGGAGATAGGAGTACAACTTTTGGCCACCAGGAGATCGTTCATCCCTTACTGCCGTTTCAAAACTCAATGGTCTCCTAAGCATCCAGTACATGGATACTTTATGTTCAAGCTATGGTAAATTGATAAGAAGAAAAGGAAAAGAAATTATGTAAAATTTTTTATATGGAAGATAAGAAAATATAAGCTACAGCTTATGATTAGGTCAATAAGAATTCCGCAAATTAAGTACTACTGAATAGGGTATTAAGTATTTCTTAACAAAGAATTATTCCCTGGGTTGGATGACATGGGAAAAGACATGATCTCTATAGGATCCTGTAAATATCCCTGTGTTACCTTAGAGTAAAGAGCCTCTGCTGCTATGGGAAAATTCTCCAACATACTGTCATTAGACCTTCACGTTCTCAGATCTATCAGGTGCTATCATAGAAGATAGACATTTAAGGCACTGGTTGGGGCACCTGGGTGGCTCAGTCGTTAAGCATCTGTCTTCGGCTCAGTTCATGATCCCAGGGTCCTGGAATCCAGCCCCGCATCGGGCTCCCTGCTCAGTGGGAAGCCTGCTTCTCCCTCTCTCACTCCCCCTGCTTGTGTTTCTTCTCTCGCTGTGTGTGTCTCTGTCAAATAAATAAATAAAATCTTTAAAAAAAGACACTGGTTATTAACACTGAAAGGAATTTTTTAAAAGATTTTATTTGTTTATTTTAGAGAGAGGAAGAGAAAGAGAGAGTGGGGGAGAAGCAGAAGGAGAGGGACAAGTAGACTCCAGTGAGTGCAGAGCCGGACATGGGGTTTGATCTCACGACCCTGTGAGCCAAAACCAAGAGTCGAACACTTAGTGGACTGAGCCTCCCAGGCGCCCCCAACACTGAAAGAAATTTGATGTTGTGGCTTGAGGATGAAAAGAAGAGGTAAGAAAGCATGTTGGAAGACAGGACTGACTGGCCAGAATGGTTTGTTACTCATGGTGCTGGCTGGGAAAGGCAGAAACTGCTGGATATGGAAGGCTTTAGAAGACCAATTTTTGACTAGAGTAAGCCCAAATCGTTGGCACTCTTTACCACAAAAGGATTTGCAAAGTGTTGGTTTAGAGGGGCCAGCTTGGAGGAAGATGATGTCACTGAACGGAAAGCAGTAATAACTTCTCTTGACATAATGAATGTTAGTAAAACTATACCAAAGAACTGGATTATGAACTAGGAACTCTTATGCAGAATGACAGAGACAAGTTGAAAGATTTTCAACTAGGAACACAGAAATTATCTGAACATTGGGGAGAATAGGAAAGGAACATATTTTATATAAAGATGTGTATTTTGTCTAAGTAGTGAACATAGGGAAGCCCTGTCATACTATTCCCACATGTCTTTTCCCACATGTAATAATTAGATTTTTCAAGTTCGAGAGAAAATCCAAGCAAGCTGTCTTCCACTCTTTGGAATGTTCTGTAACTTCAAATGTTTTCCTTTCTTAATCCCTTGGAAAATTTGTATAAAAACTATAACAGATTCTACATTTTTAGCCTCAAAAAGAGAAGGCAATTACTTAACAGTTTTCAGCACTAACTTTAGTTAATACATTTTAATAAATGACCAAATATAAAACTTACCCTCCACAACCTTTGCCATGTCTTATACATAGATGTTCAATAAAGCTTGGATGGTCTGTTGGTTGTCTTAGGCTCTCCTCTCAATGATCTTTTGGTGGTATTGAGTGAAATCCCTGCAGCAAGGCGTGTTTAGTTGGGAGGGTTATTTTTACCATATTTAAAAAACAGGCTGAGAACCTGACAGCTATGAGCAATGCTTATACTCAGTCCCTCAATGTGAGTTCCTGCGAGGCTCTCTGTGCTTCATATGTAATTCCTTCAGCTCTTTGAATAATTTTATTTTTCTTTTTATCTTTTATCTGTGGTAAGTTTATGTGATTTGCTTTTATGATAGGTAAATAGTCATAATCTCTGCTATGCTAACTTAGAAACGAGCTATCCAGTGATTTGTTTAATGGGCTGAGGGTGCCCTCTGCCCCAGGTTTAGTATGAATCTCATTAAGAATCTCACTAAAGATAGGCTTTATCTATATAGACAATAGCTCAGAATTTGGTTTATATGTATAAATTTATTTACTTATTTATTTATTGGTAGGAATCTGTTTTCACATTAAATTTTAAAATGCAACGTAGGTTGCAATTGCCTTGATAGATTATCCAAGAAAATCCCACTTTCCTCTAGTCTTTAAAACCTCCTGGAATACCCCTGATTCCTAATGAGGTACCCAGTTTGTTGAGAAGTGTTTATTTGGTCTTAAGTTTTTTAATTACATGGTAAGTGAGCAATAGGCTCTTATTTAAAAAATTAGTAAGTTCAGTTGCTAACTTACCTTAGGCCAGAATTTCTGAAATGGATATAGTGTGGCTTCTCCCCACTCCTACCACCTTAAATACCACACAGTGAATGGTGAGTGGAGGTTACTTTAGTCATCCAATAAGTCCTGAACGTAGGAATACTAATAACTGAGCAATCCTCACAGCAAACATTTATTGGTCATTTAAAAATGACAGGCTCTGTGGCATTTTTGCAATTAAATATTTTTATCTTTATAATCAAACTTTGATATAGGTTCCCAAAATAAATGATAATATTCCTGCTTTACAAATGAGAACATTAAGGTTTATTTAATATGCCTCAAAGAGCCCCATAGCTAATAAATGTCAGAATCTAAGCCAAGGTCTTGAATATTGTACTTCACTTATACAATGGAACTGAGGCATACTTACAAGTCAATTTATGAAGAAATCTGAATGTCACTTAGAACCTTTTATACCTAAAACCCAGGGAATGAATGAAAGTGGATGCCCAAGCTTGTTCTCAGCCAACCTCTGCAGTACTTTGTACTTTGGCTTTGTGTGCTATTTGCTAATACTGGTGATTTAATTTGAGGAGGAATAAGGCAGAACTGTGGGTATGAAAATATCTGTCCATTGCCTATACAATATCCAATAACGTTTGCCTCATGACATAACACTAGATTGTTCAGGTGATGCCTGTAGTACCTTGATCTCAGAGACTTTTAGTTCTTACCCTAAGCCAGGAAGCCAAACTATTAGACTAAACTATTGTAGTGGTCTGATTCTCCTTGGTCACTTACTGATCTGGAAGTAGTAATGCAACTTTATGTTAACCAACAAGCTGTAATAATAAGTCTGCTGGACTGAGCTTCTGGAAAGTCTTTTTCTTTCCCAATAAAAAGGAGCAGATATGGCTGGCATAGATCTTTGTCCTTCTTCGTTTCTTCTTGCCGGGATTGTGGACATAATGCTTGCTGGTGCATCAGTCATGATGTGACCAAGAAATGACAAGCAGGAGGGTGAAAGCATGCTAAGTACAGCAATGCACAAAAGATGCAGAAAGAGCTTGCATCCCAGACAGCATTGCTGTGCATCTGTCTCAGCCTTGGACAGCCTACCACTGACTTTCATGTTATGGAGGGGAAAAAAACCCCATGATTTTTATGCTGCAGATTTTCACTTATCTGCAGTAGAATATATTGCTAACTGATTAAACGTCTCAGAACGTGACCCCCACAATAATAACTGGCAGATAATTTTGTTAGTATATTTATCAAACTAAAAATCACAAGCCCTCAAACCTTTGCTGACCCTAACACTGGGTACCAGCAAGCTCCATCTCATCCAGCTCAAATCCTGAGCGAGACTCAGTGCCTTTGGATTTTGAGGGGCCACAGGAATGACTTGCAGCAACTCTGGGGTATTTGCTTCAGTCATGAAATATCATGGACTTTGGACTATCAGGTTGATTTAAGATTTTATGATACACTTTAGAACAATAAATACCTATAATTTTGTAAAGAGTCCTTAGTAATGTTGGCAGAAATGACTGTGAGTAATCTGAAAAAGAACTTGGAGTGGTGGAATTCTGTAAGCATGAGACTCATTGAACGAAGGTCCCTGACTGATTACAAATTGTTAATGTTAGATTTGAGAGAGTTCAGAACTTTGTGTCTTCATCACAAAACATTTTGAATCTTATTTCTGATATGCAGTCTGATTTGCCTGAATGCCTTCTCCATCCAGGCTTCACTTTATTAATCTGTACTCTTTCCCCCACAGACATTGTATTCAGCCAAAGAAATAACAATCTGGCGTTCTTCTCTATGTCTTAAAAAATGAAAATAAAACAATTTCTGAGAGACATAGTCAAGATTCTTTCAAGGCATTTAGGTATTTAATTGAATTTCAAAGTGCCTGGAAATAAGGGTAAGGTACATTTATAGACATTTATCTTTGTTAAAGAGTTTCCTCCCATTTGATTGGATATACTTTTGTGTAAAACTTCCAGTTTATATAAACTGTTATTTCCCAAAAGAAAAAATATGAATATAATGCTTAATATTTCTAAAGTGTTATTTGTTTTTCTGATGTTGCAGAAGGACATATGAAAAGTACATGAACTTGATCTGTTTTATTATCATTTGTAGCTAGGGAAATATAATTATTTAAGTGGGTATAATTTAGTGCTTTGGCATCCCAAATCACGATTTGAAAATGACTTTAAACTATCCTTTCACTAGAGAGCACATGAGAGACCAATAAGGGAACGTTTAAAAGCTACTGCAAAGAAAAGTCACTTTCACTAGCATATACGATAGCTCAATGACATCTGATCAAGAAACAGTTGTATAACCACATTATTTATGAGGTACTTGTTTTTAGTTTTGTCATCTCTTTACGTTTTCAAGTATCTTTTATCAGGTCAACATACTGGAGTCATTTGAAAGCTCAGTTACCCATTAGGAAGACCAAAAACTCAGAAGTCCATTAAGTGCTGTGTTAAGTGGAAATACCTAGCCAAATTGAAAGTAGGTGCTTCAGACAATAAGTAACTAAACACATAGGTATATAACGTGTGTACACATACATTTTTCTTTTGGTTGCCTCTAAGTGAAATTGTCTGCAGTGAACATTACACTTAGTCCAGTCTTTGCTGATGGAAACCCCAACAATGAAACAATGAAAAAAATGTGTAAATAAGGTATAATTTGCTGTATCTCAACTCTAATATTCTTTTTAATTTTGTAATTTTGATTACAAGACTGGGGCAACTACAGGCTTTCAAGCAAATTGAAAAGTCATTGCCCTCACTTTGCCATTTATTCAAGTTAAAGTTTTTGATGTAAAAACATTGAGAGTTACTTATAATTTTTTTATTTTATTTTATTCAGTGATCCAAGATTCATCATTGAGAGTTACTTATAATTGTTACTTATGCCTGTCCCACAGTGAGAGAAAACACCTTGCCTTTTCTTCCATTCATTCAATCAACAAATATTTATTTAGTTTTTACTACGTGTCAGATATTGTATCTTGAGCTGGGGGGGGTACAGGGAGAGGGACAAGCAGACTCCCCACTGAGTGGGGAGCCCAGCATTGGGCTCAATCCCAGGACCCCTTCAGCTTGGGTCATGATCTCAGGGTCCTGGGATTGAGCCCCACACTGGGCTCCCCACTCAGTGGGGAGTCTGCTTGTCCCTCTCCCTCTACCCTCCCCCAGCTCATGCTCTCTCTCTCTCTCTCTCTCTCTCTCTCTCTCTCTCTCAAATAAATAAATAAATAAATAAAATCATACATTTGGAGGAAAACACCAAGGGATTAAGAATAGATAGATGAGAACCAAGGACTTAATCATGGTGCATTTAAAACCATTCTCTCAGGTTGGAAGGAATAGAAGAGATCAAAAAGGGAATTGAAAAGGAATAACAAAGTGGACAAAAGTTAAGGGAGTATAGTGTCCTAGTGAAGAAAGTGTATCAACAATGGATTCAGTATCTCTTTTATTTGAGGTGCATTTTTTTCAGAATGAGTTTTTGTCCATCCTAAGTATGCATCTAGGATTTAAAGCTATAGAATTACATTCTAATAAAATAATGGGCAATATACACTTAACCACAACAATAAACAAAAATATCATCCATTTTAGTAATTTCCATTTGATTTACATTCATTTCAAAATGGAATCTGAGATCTTTTCTTAGAGATCCCACCATCAAATCAGAATTTCATTTTCATCTTTTATCTGTTTGGGGCATGTAATATTGAATTAATCATAATCCTTAATTTGTAACATACTTTTAGCATTGCACATTCTGCTTTTATTTATATAGCTATTTATGTATCTATATTTACCTTACCTAAAATCCAGCGCCCAAAACAAAAGTTAAGATCTTGAAAATTACCTACTTTAATGATATAGTTTGCCTACTATTTCATTCATATGGCTTCTTCTACCCAAGGTAACCATCTTCATGAGGCTTATGTTTATCATTCTTCTCATGTTTTACTTTTATTATAGATTTAGTGCATCCATAAATATCTTCAAAGTATATTTTTAGTTATTTTAATTTGTGAAAAGCATAAAATGTTTGCAGTTTTGACACTTTTTCATGTAATATGATATCGCTGACATTATATATTGTTTTATGTTTCAGTAGTTCATTCATTTCAGCTGCTGTATGTATAATATTCCATTATGCAAATGTATCTCATTCATTCATTGTCAAATTGATGGACCCTTATATTGTTTCCATATTTTTGCTAGTGTGAACAATACTGTTGCAAGCATTCTTATACATTTCTCCTATTGTATATGTGTCTGTTCCATTGTTTTTTCCTCCCCCTAGCACAAATATCAAATTATCTTAGTTACTGTAGCTTTATACTAACTTTTAATATCTTATGAAGCTAGTACTACCAATTTGTTCTCCAGTTGTATCTCAGCATCTCTTGGTTATTTGCTCTTTCATGTAAATTTTAGTATCTTCTTTAAAAAGTTTGTTGAAATTTTTACCATAATCTAATTGGAACTATATATTGTTTAATTTAAATGTAAGGTAGTTAACATACAGCACAATATTGGTTTCTGGATTAGAATTCAGTGATTCATCATTTACGTAGAACACCTAGTGCTCATCAAAACAACTGTTCTCCTTAACACCCATCACCCATCTAGTCTATCCTCCACCATTTTCCTCCATCAAGTCTCTGTTCTCTATCTTTGAGTCTCTTATGACTTGTTTCCTTCTCTCCTTTTTTTCTTTTCCCCTTCACATATGTTCATCTGTTTTGTTTCTTAAATTCCACATATGAGTGATATCATATGGTATTTGTCTTTCTCTGACTGGCTTATTTGCTTAGCATAACACACTCTAGCTCCATCCATATCATTGCAAATGGCAATATGTCATTCTTTTTGATGGCTGAGTAGTATTCCACTGTATATGTATACCACAACTTCGTTATCCATTTCATCGGTTGACGGACATTTGGGCTCTCTCCATAGTTTGGCAGTTGTTGATAATGCTGACATAAACATTAGGGTGCATGTATCCCTTCAAATCTGTATTTTTGTATCCTTTGGGTAAATACCTAGTAGTGCAATTGCTGGATTGGAGGGTAGTTCGATTTTTAACACTTTGAGAAACTTCCATAGTGTTCTCCAGAGTGGCTGCATGAGTTTGAATTCCTACCAATAGTGAAAGAGGGTTCCCTTTCTCCATACCCTAACCACACCTGTTCTTTCTAATTGAAATTATATATTTTAATTGGGAATAAGAATTGACTCATGTACTTACAAAGGCTGGCAAGTCCAAAATTCACAGTCAACATCACAGTTCAAGTATGAGTCTGAAAGGTGACAGACTGCTGCAGAAACAGGAAAAGTCAATACCTGTTTGATGTTGGGCAGAAAGAGCTGATATTCCAGTGTGAAGTCTGTCAGGAGAATTCTCTCTCTTTCTCGCCATAGAGTCAGCCTTTTGTTTTATTTGGGACTTCAACAGATTGAATAAGTCCCACTAACATTATGAAAGGTATCTTCTTTATTCAGTCTAATGATTTAAGTGTTAATCTCATCCAAAACACTCTCACAGAAATACCTAGAATAACGTTTGACCAATTATCTGGGCACCCCATGACCCAGTCAAGTTAACAGGTAAAATTAACTCTCACATTCATCTACTGAGATGATCATATGACTTTCTCTTGTCATGTGTTAATATGATGACTGGTAACTGATTTTCTATTGTTAAATCCTACATCATGAGTTATTTTTATATACATGGATTGAGGAGAGTTTGGGCTAGTATTTTATCAAGTTTTTATATTTATCTTCTTTTTTAAGAAAGAGTAGATTTAATTAGGAAAAAATCCATGGCAAGTTCAGAATTAAGCTCTCTTTAAATAGTCATATTTAATTGCAGAATATATTTTTGTGTGTTTATCTTTCTAAGTGAGATTTGCCTATCATTTTCTTTTCTTTTGCCCTCATCTATATTTGGGAATATAATTACTTAAGCCACTTAAGATGAATAGAGGAGTGTTTTCTATTTCTCTCTACTCTAGAAAAAATTGTGTAATATCAGCTTTTTTGTTTCTTTGGTGTCTTAAGAACTTGACTGTGAAAACCATCTGGACCTAATGTTTTCTATTTGGGAAATATTTTAACTACTAACTCAGTTTCTTGTAATGGTTATCAAGACCATTCATATGTCTTATATTTTAGCAATTTTAGTTAGTTACACCTTCTTAGGAATTTGTCACTGCTGCTGTTTTCACATTTAATAACACATTTCTTCATAATTTCCTCTTACTATACATTGTTTCTGTCCCCTTTGTCATTTCTAACAATGCTTTGTTTTGGTCTGCTCTCATTTTCTTAATTAGACTCAACAAAAGTTTGTCAATATATGTCTTTTCAGAGATTCAAACTTTTGTTTTTTTATTTCTCTGAATCATAGTTATTTTCTATTTCGGTAAAGGTCAGATAGTAAATATTTTCAACTGTGTGGGCCATATGGTCTCTATAACAACTACTCAACCCTGACATTGTGGTATGAAAGCAACCATGTTCAATACTAAATGAATTGGCGTGGCTATGTTCCAATAAAACTTTATTACAAAAACAGCCAACTGGCCCACAGGCTACAGTTGCTGACCTCCATTCTATTTCAGTAATTTTTGCTCTTATTTATTTTAATTATTTATACTTTCTTTGGGAGTTTTCTGTTATTTCCCTGGGGTCTCTAGCTGGATGTTTAATTCATTAATTTTTGGCTCTTTTAAAGTAGTTTATTATTAGAAGTAACAAAATATTATTTAAAATGTAGTGCTTTACTCAAATTCTAGAAGTTCTGATACATAAAAATTTACCCCTGAAAGTGAAGTTTAGTCCACCTCTTTAAAAAATGAGTTAAGTAGGGCGCCTGGGTGGCTCAGTGGGTTAAAGCCTCTGCTTTCGGCTCAGGTCATGGTCTCAGGGTCCTGGGATCGAGGCCCGCATCAGGCTCTCTGCTCATCGGGGAGCCTGCTTCCTCCTCTCTCCTCTCTCTCTGCCTGCCTCTCTGCCTACTTGTGATCTCTCTCCCTCTGTGAAATAAATAAATAAAATCTTTTTTAAAAAGTTAAAAAAAAATAAATAAAAAATGAGTTAAGTAACTTTGTGGATAATTACTTTGTTAAGTGCCAATAGGCACAGATCCTACTTAGTTCATTTCAGATAGTGATAGTACTGTAGAACCAAAAATGTCTAGCCTCAGAACACAAGATTTGCTACATGGTTCAAAGAGAAGGACAGACATCTTTAGGCAAAACAGTTCCTAAGAATGAAGGTAGTATCTAACACAAGCTACTAAACACAAAACAATCAAACAAAAGGAGCAAATAGCGATGTGGAAACCCAGAAATGCAACAAGTCTGTATCATGCTTGTTGCAGGTTAGAGTCTCCGGAAGTAGAGGCTGAGATGACGTTTTAGGGGATTAATACCTGTGGAAGGGAGAGGGAGATAGCAGAACAGGCCAGAGGGTAAGTCAAACTTGGATGTAGGCTCTACAAAACCTCACCCAACCTTACATGGAGATCTGAAATTAGAACAGCCCTTCAGAATTATCCAGCATTGAGCTGATATGGTCAAGTTTTTATAGGCACACCTTGACAAGCCATTGGATGTGGGCTGCCTCAGGAAAAGTGTGGCTATAACCCAGATAGTCCTCTGTAGCTGAGGAAAACTTTGAAGGGGCTGACATTGGAGGCTGTCTGCTGGCAGCAGGCTAAAGTGTCCTCCCATGAAATGAAGTCTGAGCAGCGCCATAGTGCTCCAACAAGCTCCTGATACCAGGTTAGGCTCCAAGATGGTGTCACTGGGCATGCTTTTTAGAATACCCTTCTAAGAAGATAGGGATATAGGTTTTGGTTTAATTTTTCACATCCCTGAAGCTTCCTATTAAGACATCCACTAAAATACTTCACATTAACTGCCAAGATTTTACCTGATCTAAAGATTGGAAACCCCAATTCCCCAGGATATTGGTCCTGTCTTATCGACAGTTTATCTCACCACAGTGTTATTCTTGATTTAGTTTCTCCTTATCAAGTGTGCATGTGTGTATATTCTGACAAAGAAACAAAATGCCAATAAAGAATCACGATCACCTAGTGAATCAGAAAAGATTAAATTTGCCAAATGAAGAAACAAAGATTTTGTCATATTTCTTAGCTCTGAAAAATGGCATCTGCTTTTTGAGAAGAGAAAATTACACAGAATATACAAAGCTTTATTACAAGCATTTTTAGGATACATATAAACACACCAAGGAGTAGACTGAGCTACTGAGAGGCAAATGGGAGAATAGGTGAAAAGGTCATTGTCACATGTAATGTGTGTACATTCTTTTTAATAATGTAAAACCTAATTTTATAAGTTCATAATAAGTAAATGACTGTTTTTTTTAACTTTTTTACTATTTTCTACTCTTGGCTGTTGTACTGATATTTTAAAGATGCAAATATCTAGAATTCATCACCTCAGAGTTTACTTTTTGCTCCATCTTATCTATTTTTTTAATCACAAATTATTTTATAAATTGTATCAAACCTGAATAAGAATACTAGGGTGAATTATTCCAACAAGTGCCAGTTTTGAGCCCTTTTAAGGAGTGTTGTTGACCTCCCTATGCATTATTTTGCTTCTAGTGTACATCCTACTGTAACTCAGAATGTAGTCGTCTTGATGGATTTGCAGCCAGACTGACAAAAACCACAGCAGTCTTGGCCAATTTTCCCAGTTCCATTTTATGGAGTGTTAACTGAGAAGCATAATTTTGACCTTTTAATGATTGGGCCTTAGGTATTTTTCCCAAACAGCACTATTCAAGTGAGAGGAAGTGATTCCTATTAACCTATAGGACACACTTAATTGGGAGGACTGTCTAATTGAGACATCTTCCAGATACTCCATTTAAACATAATGATGTATAATGGCAGTAACTGCCACTTAATTGGGAGAGTAATTCTGATATATCAGAAAGCAACCAAAACCATTGAAGGGTATCACTTTCCTATTAAAAGAGTGAATTTCTTATAGGTTCACAAATTATATTTTTACTTTTCTAAACTCTCAATTCCTGTGATATTGGGGGTAATTATTATTTTAGCCCCATTGCTACCTTGAAATTCCAATTAATAAGAGCTGACCAATTTAATTAAAACAACTTTTACTTTGAATATTATCTTGAAAAATGTAAGGAAACAGAATGAAAATCACCAAATGTCTATACTGTGTTGGGGGCTATCTTATGTGTTTAAACATATGATATTTACTTTGATGTTCACAAGCTGTTATTACTCATATTTTAAAATGGAAAACCTGAAGTTCAAAGAGGTTAAGTAAATTGCTTGAGATTACATAGCAAATAGAAGTCCAGGTGAATTAATCTATTTGGTTTTCCTTTGTACCTATGGGTTCTTTGGACTTTAATGAGAGTCAAGATGGTGTTAGCATTGATCCACTTTTTTTGAACACCCATGATGAACAAAGAGGAATAACAAGTTTGGATTCTATTCCTATACTTTTTCACTTAATAGTAGCAAGTTTATTAGATGATTCATTTATTTGTAGAACAGTTCACATTTTCCAACATTTCACTCAATTTAGTAGATGAAAGTGAAAATAGAAAAATATGACAATTAGGTTAAAGATTATACACATGCACAAATTATCCCAAAGCAATAGCTATTATTTAGACATTTGCAATCTGTTCATCTACCAGATTAAGTAAACAGAGTGGAGGAAAGAAAGAAATAAGGGAAGAAAGGAAGAAGGAAGGAAGGAAGGAAGGAAGGAAGGAAGGAAGGAAGGAAGGAAGGAAGGAAGGAAGGAAGGAGAGGAGGGAGGAGGGAGGAAGGAAAGATGGGTAGAGGCAGTTTTCCAAATTGGGAAAATTTTAGTGAAAAAAAAAATGAGTTTGCCTGTCTGCATTGATCAAATTCCCCTGTAAAGAGCTTAGTTCTACATTTTGCTTTACTTTCATAGAGATAACTAAAATAAAGCCAATAATATTAATACTCAGTATAATGTCTACAAAACTTTTGAAACGAAGTCAACAAAATTTTAGAAACATTTCTATAAATTTAAATTGAAGAAAATGACACACATTGTCTCCAATTACTATATTTATCAATTAGCCCAAATCATATGTAATGGTTTACATACTTTAGTTTCTCATTATATGTGATTACTCCTTCCGATTTTTTTTCTGGTTAAAAAATATGAAATAAACCTCAAATTTTGCTAAAGGATTTCACCTGAGATTTTGTGGGATTTAAATAATAGGAAGCAATCTTTTCTGTAATGCTGAACATAAATATTTATGTCAGGGTCATGCTTGAGATTTATTTATTTGTTTGTTTTTATAATGGAAAGCTTTTAAATATAGTATAAGTCATTACCAGAATGATATTACAATGTCAAATCTCTTTATCCAAAATAAGAAAGGACTAGAATTCCTAATTAGTTTCCTCTAGTTCATTCCTAGCTTTGTTAAAAATTTATTTATTTATTTATTTATTTATTTATTTATTTATTTATTTTTACTTTTCTTTTACTTTTAAAAATTGAGTTTAATGTAAGACTGGCTAAAGGAAGATGAAAGAACTGGAAGAGAAACAAAGGAAGGTAGTTTTATCCCAAATTCATAACCGAAGGTGGCTGCAACCTCCCTTAGGGCTGAAGAAACAAATGTATGCCACCACCCTGAGCACATGAATGCTGTCCCATTGAAAAGGCTGTGGTTGAATCTGAGCTACCTCATCCTTTTATAATTTTTTTATTAACATATAATGTATTATTTGCCCCAGGGGTACAGGTCTCTGAATCATCAGGCTTACACATTTCACAGCACTCACCATAGTATATACCCTCCCCAATATCCATCACCCAGCCACCCTATCCCTACCCTCCCACCCCCCAGTAACCCTCAGTTTGTTTTGAGAGATTAAGAGTCTCTTATGTTTTGTCTCCCTTCCCGGTCAAATCGTGTTTCATTTTTCCCTCCCTTCCCCCCACAACCCCTGCCCTGCCCCTCAAATTCCTCATATCAGAGAGATCATATGATAATTGTCTTTCTCTAATTGACTTATTTCACTTAGCATAATGCCCTCTAGTTCCATCCATGTCATTGCAAATGGCAAAATTTCATTTCTTTTGATGGCTGCATAGTATTCCAGTGTGTGTGTGTGTGTGTGTGTATGTATGTTATATATATATATATATATATATATATATATATATATATATATACACCACATATATATATACCACAACTTCTTTATCCATTCATCTGTTGATGGACATCTAGGCTCTTTCCATAGTCCATAGTTTGGCTGTTGTGGACATTGCTGCTATAAACATTCTGGTGCACGCACCCCTTCAGATCACTACATTTGTATTTTTATTGCTGGGTCGTAGGGTAGTTCTATTTTCAGCTTTTTGAGGAACCTCCATACTGTTTTCCAGAGTGACTGCACCAGCTTGCATTCTCACCAACAGTGTAGGAGGGTTCCCCTTTCTCCACATCCTCACCAACATCTGTAATTTCCTGACTTGTTAATTTTAGCCATTCTGACTGGTGTGACGGTGGTAGCTCATTGTGGTTTTGATTTGTATTTCCCTGATGCCAAGTGAGGTTGAGCACTTCTTCNGCTGTCCCATTGAAAAGGCTGTGGTTGAATCTGAGCTACCTCATCCTTTTATAATTTTTTTATTAACATATAATGTATTATTTGCCCCAGGGGTACAGGTCTCTGAATCATCAGGCTTACACATTTCACAGCACTCACCATAGTATATA
>LNAC01000401.1:1470642-1513471 GCA_002007465.1 Ailurus styani | reverse complement strand
TATATATATATATATATATATATATATATATATATATACACCACATATATATATACCACAACTTCTTTATCCATTCATCTGTTGATGGACATCTAGGCTCTTTCCATAGTCCATAGTTTGGCTGTTGTGGACATTGCTGCTATAAACATTCTGGTGCACGCACCCCTTCAGATCACTACATTTGTATTTTTATTGCTGGGTCGTAGGGTAGTTCTATTTTCAGCTTTTTGAGGAACCTCCATACTGTTTTCCAGAGTGACTGCACCAGCTTGCATTCTCACCAACAGTGTAGGAGGGTTCCCCTTTCTCCACATCCTCACCAACATCTGTAATTTCCTGACTTGTTAATTTTAGCCATTCTGACTGGTGTGACGGTGGTAGCTCATTGTGGTTTTGATTTGTATTTCCCTGATGCCAAGTGAGGTTGAGCACTTCTTCATGTGTCTGTTGTCCATTTGGATGTCTTCTTTGCTGAAATATCTGTTCATGTCTTCTGCCCATTTTTTCATTGGGTTATTTGTTCTTTGGGTGTTGAGTTTGATAAGTTCTTTATAGATTTTGGATACTAACCCTTTATCTGATATGTCATTTGCAAATATATTCTCCCATTCTGTCAGTTGTCTTTTGGTTTTGTTGACTGTTTCCTTTGCTGTGCAAATGCTTTTGATTTTGATGAATTCCCAATTGTTCATTTTTGCCCTTGCTTCCCTTGACTTTGATGATGTTTCTGTACAGAAGTTGCTGTCGAAGAGGTTGCTGCCTGTGTTGTCCTCAAGGATTTTGATGGATTCCTTTCTCACATTGAGGTCTTTTATCCATTTTGAGTCTATTTTTGTGTTTGGTATAAGGAAATGGCCCAGTTTCATTCTTCTGCATGTGGCTGTCCAATTCTCCCAATATCATTTGTTGAAGAGACTGTCTTTTTTCCATTGGACATTCTTTCCTGCTTTGTCGAAGATTAGTTGACCATAGAATTGAGGGTACACTTCTGGGGTCTCTATTCTGTTCCATTGATCTATGTGTCTGTTTTTGTGTCAGTACCATATTGTCTTGATGATGACAGCTTTGTAATAGAGCTTGAAGTCTGGAATTGTGATCCCACCAACTTTGGTTTTCAACATTCCTCTAGCTATTCGGAGTCTTTTCTGGTTCCATATAAATTTTAGGATTATTTGTTCCATTTCTTTTTATTTTATTTTATTTTATTTTATTTATTTGACAGAGAGAGAGAGAGCATGTAGCAGGCAGAGGGAGAGGGAGAAGCAGGCTCCCTGCTGAGTAAGGAGCCTGATGTGGGGCTCAATCCCAGTACCCTGGGATCATGACCCGAGCCAAAGGCAGCTGCCCAAACAACTGAACCACCCAGACACCCCTATTTGTTCCATTTCTTTGAAAAACATTGATGGTATTTTGATAGGGATTACGATGAATGTGTAGATTGCTTTAGGTAGCAAAGACAATTTCACAATATTTGTTCTTCCAATCCATGAGCATGGGACATTTTTCCATTTCTTTGTGTCTTCCTCAATTTCTTTCATGAGTACTTTATAGTTTTCTGAGTACAGATTCTCTGCCTCTTTGGTTAGCTTTATTCCTAGGTATGATTTTAGGTGCAATTGTAAATGGGATCAACTCCTTAATTTCTCCTTCTTCTTTCTTGTTGTTTGTGTATAGAAAAACAACTGATTTCGGTGCATTGATTTTACATCCTGACACTTTACTGAATTCCTGTATGAGTTCTAGCAGTTTTGGAGTGGAGTTTTTTGGGTTTTCCACATAAAGTATCAGATCATCTGCAAGGAGTGAGAGTTTGATTTCTTCTTTGCTGATTCAGTTGCGTTTTATTTCCTTTTGTTGTCTGATTACCGAGCTAGGACTTCTAGTACTATGTTGAATAGCAGTGGTGATAGTGGACATCCCTGCCGTATTCCTGACCTTAAGGGAAAAGCTCTCAGTTTTCCCCCCATTGAGAATGATATTCGCTGTGGGTTTTTCATAAATGGCTTTGATGATATTGAGGTATGGACCCTCTATGCCTACACTGTGAAGAGTTTCGATCAAGAAAGGATGCTGTACTTTGTACTTTGAAAATGTTTTTTCAGCATCTATTGAGAGTATCATATGGTTCTTGTTCTTTCTTTTATTAATGTATTGTATCACATTGATTTGAGGATGTTGAACCAACCTTGCGGCCCAGGAATAAATCCCACTTGGTTGTGGTGAATAATCCTTTTAATGTACTTTTGGGTCGTATTGGCTAGTATTTTGGTGAGAATTTTTGCATCTGTGTTCATCAAGGATATTGGTCTGTAATTCTCCTTTTTGATGGAGTCTTTGTCTGGATTTGGGATCAAGGAAATGCTGGCCTTATAAAATGAGTTTGGAATTTTTCCTTCCATTTCTATTTTTTGGAACAGTTTCAGGAGAATAGGTATTAATTCTTTAAATGTTTGGTAGAATTCCCCTGAGAAGCCGTCTGGCCCTGGGCTCTTGTTCATTGGGAGATTCCTGAGGATTACTTCAATCTCCTTACTGGTTATGAGTCTGTTCAGTTTTTCTGTTTCTTCCTGGTTCAGTTTTGGTAGTTTATATGTCTCTAGGAATGCATCCATTTCCTCCAGATTGTCAAATTTGCTGGTGTATAGTTGCTCATAATATGTTCTTATAATTGTTTGTATTTCTTTGGTGTTGGTTGTGATCTCTCCTCTTTCATACATGATTTTATTAATTTGGATCCTTTCTCTCTTCTTTTTGATAAGTCTGCCCAGGGGTTCATCAATCTTATTAGTTCTTTCAAAGAACCAGCTCCTAGTTTTGTTGATTTGTTCTTCTGTTCTTCTGGTTTCTATTTCATCGATTTCTGCTCTGATCTTTATTATTTCTCTTCTCCTGCTGAGTTTAGGCTTTCTTTGCTGTTCTTTCTCCAGCTCCTTTAGGTTGTGTACTTGAGACCATTCTTGTTTCTTGAGAAAGGTTGTATTGCTGTATACTTTCCTATCAGGACCACCTTTGCTCTGTCCCAAAGGTTTTGAACAGTTGTATTTTCATTTTCATTTGTTTCCATGAATTTTTTTTAATTCTTCTGTAGTTTCCTGGTTTACCCATTCATTCTTTAGTAGGATGCTCTTTAGCCTCCATGTATTTGAGTTCTTTCCAACTTTCCTCTTGTGACTGAGTTCTAGTTTCAGAGCTTTATGGTCTGAAAATATGCAGGGAATGATCCCAATCTTTTGGTACTGGTTGAGACCTGATTTGTGACCCAGGATGTGATCTCTTCTGGAGAATGTTTCATGTACACTAGAGAAGAATGTGTATTCTGATGTCCATCTGGTCCAGTGGGTCATTTAAAGTCTATATTTCCTTGTTGATATTTTGCTTAGATGATCTGTCCATTTCAGTAAGGGGGGTGTTAAAGTCCCCTACTCTTATTATATTATTGTTGATGGTTTCTTCGATTTTGTTATTAATTGGTTTATATAATTGGCTGATCCCATGTTAGGGGCATAGATATTTAAAATTGTTAGATATTCTTGTTGGACAGACCCTTTAAGTATGATATAGTGTCCTTCCTCATCTCTTATTATAGTCTTTGGCTTAAAATCTAATTTATCTGATATAAGGATTGCCACCCCAGCTTTCTTTTGATGTCCTTTAGCATGGTAAGCTGTTTTCCACCCCCTCACTTTAAATCTGGAGGTGTCTTTGGGTCTAAAATGAGTTTCCTGTAGACAGCATATTGACGTGTCTCATTTTTTTATCCATTCTGATACCCTGTGTCTTTTGACTGGGGCATTTAGCCCACTTATATTCAGGGTAACTATTGAAAGATATGAATTTAGTGCCATTGTATTGCCTGTAAGGTGACTGTTACTGTATATTGTCTCTGATCCTTTCTGGTCTGTTACTTTTAGGCTCTCTCTTTGCTTAGAGGATCACTTTCAATATTTCCTGTGGGGCTGATTTGGTGTTTACAAATTCTTTTACTTTTTCTTTGTCCTGGAAGCTTTTTATCTCTCCTTCTATTTTCAGTGACAGCCTAGCTGGATATAGTATTCTTGCCTGCATATTTTTCTCATTTAGTGCCCTGAATATATCATGCCAGTCCTTTCTGGCCTGCCAGGTCTCTGTGGATAGGTCTGCTGACAATCTAATATTTCTACCATTGTATGTTACAGACCTCTTGTCCCAAGCTGATTTCAGGACTTTCTCTTTGTCATTAAGACTTGTAAGTTTTACTATTAGATGACGGGGTGTGGACCTATTTTTATTGATTTTGAGGGGGGTTCTCTGTGCCTCCTGGATTTTGATGCTTGCTCCCTTCTCCAAATTCAGGAAATTCTTTACTATAATTTGTTCCAATATACCTTCTGCCGCTCTCTCTCTTTCTTCTTCATCTGGGATCCCAATTATTCTAATATTGTTTCATCTTTTGGTATCACGTATGTCTTGAATTCTCCCCTCATGGTCCAGTAGCTGTTTGTCACTCTTTTGCTCAGCTTCTTTATTCTTCATCATTTGGTCTTCTGTATCACAAATTCTCTCTTTGCCTCATTCATCATAGCAGCAAGAGGCCTCATTTTTTTATTGCACCTCATTAATAGCTTTTTTTATTTCAACTTGGTTAGATTTTAGTTCTTTTATTTCTCCAGAAAGGGATTTTATTTCTCCAGAAAGGGATTCTCTAATATCTTCCAAGCTTTTTTTGAGCCCAGCTAGCACCTTGATAATCATCATTCTGAACTCTAGTTCTGACATCTTACTGATGTCCTTATTGATTATGTCCCTAGCAGTTCGTACTGCCTCCTGTTTTTTTGGGGTTTTTTGTGTGTGTGGCGAGTTTTTCCGCCTTGTCATTTTATCCAGATAAGAATAGATGAGTGAGAGAACAAAATACTAAAAGGGTAGCAACGAACACAGAAAAATATACACTAAACAGATCAGAAGAAACCCAAAACTGGGGGGAGAAGAAAGGGGGAAAAAAAAAGAAAAAGAAAAAATATATATATGCACACATATTAGACTAGTGAATTGAACAGAGCCACACATTTGATTTGGGGTGTATTTTGATCTGTTAGAAGATATTACCTCCCAAAATTTAAAAAGAAAGAAAAATTTATAGATAGACAGATAGATAGATATACACACATATATACACAGATAAGTGTAAATACAATGAAGGAATGGAATATGACTATAAAGATGAAAATTTAAAAAGATCCTAAAAAAGAAATTAATAAGAAGTTGGTCGAAAAAAGAAAAAAAAAGAGGAAAGAATGTGATCAGGCTGGAGACTAGAACAAAGCCATGTGCTAGATTTAGGGTACATTTGATCTATTAGAAGAAATTGTATAACAAAATTTTAAAGGAAAAAAACCTATATGTATACAAAATATAAGTTTAAATACAATGAAGGGATAAAACATGACTATAACAATGAAAATTTTTTAAGATTTTTAAAAAGGTATTGATAAAATAAAATAGTTTTTAAAAGTTAAAATAGGAAAGAGGAAAAATTTTTTTAAATAAGAAAAAAATAAAATTCAAAAAAATTAACTTTGAAAGACTAAAGGATCATGGAGGGGGGAAGCCATGAATTCTATGTGCTGTTTTCCCCTAGCTCTAGAGTTCCTCAGTTCTCATTGACTGGTGAACTGGTCTTGGCTGGGTGTTCTTGCTGATCTTCTGTGGGAAAGGCCTGTTGCAGTGATTCTCAAATGTCTTTGCCCGAAGCAGAATTGCACAGCCCTTGCCAGGGGCCAAGCTAAGTAATCTGCTCAGGTTTGCTCTCTGGAGCTTTTGTTGCCTGAATGCTTTCCGTACAGCTTTGGAGGACAGGAAGAAAAATGGCAGCCTCCCAGTCTCCAGCCCCAGCGGAGCCAAGAGCTTGGGGCCCCACTCCTCAGTGCACCCACAGAGAAAAGCAGTCAATCCTTCCCATTTCCCTGGTCTCCGGCTGCACTCTGAGCTCACCCCACCTGTGACTGAGTGTTTCTATCTCTGGCACACGGCCCCATTTGGAATCTCCAAACCCAGCAGATTCCTGCAGTGCACTCCCCCGCCACTCCTCCTGGAGGAGGAAGGTGAGTCTCTCCAGATCTGCTACTTGTGAGGTCCCTGCTCAAAGAGTAGTGGCCTAACTGTGCCTCAGATCACAGTTTAAGGTAACCCCGAGCTGAGAGCCCACTTCTCAGATCCGTCTCTGCAGCCAGCTTCCCCGCTCTGATACCTGGGAGCTCTGCCACACTCAGGCACCCTCATCTTTCTGTAATCCCGTGGGTCCTGAGAGCATACTCTCCCCGAGAGGGCTGCACTCCATGTTTAGCCTCTGGGGCGATGTTCCCCAGTGGAGCAGACTTCTAAAATTTCCGATTTTGTGCTCGCTGCTCCACCGCTTGCCAGGAGCTGGCCCCTTCCCTGCGGTTTATCTTCCCGTCACTTTGGATTCACTTTTCCGCACGTCCTACCTTCCAGAATGTGGTCAATTTTCTATTACTAGAATTGCTGTTTTTCTTCTGAAATTCTGTTCTTCTTAATTCCACAGGTATTAATCTCCTGTTGAGTTTGTAGGTGTTCAGAATGAGTTAACTCCTGGAACTGATGATAATTGATCAGTCTCCTATTCCTCCACCATCTTGCTCCTCCCTTCCTAGCTTTATTCTTTTTACTGAATATATTCAACATAACATTCTGTAAATTTAAGGTATGCGTCATGCCAATTTGATACTTATATTGTGAATATGATTGTCGTTGAAGTGATATTTAGCACTTCTATCACATTACATAGTTATTCTTTCTTTTTAGTGGTTGGAATAATTAAGTTTTAGTCTCTTAGCAAAATTAGAAGTGTGTGTGTAGAACTTAAGCAAACAAAGGTTTTTACAGGAAAACACTCTTCTGAGAAATATGGCTCCTTTAAATAAATGTTGCCTAAAAACAAGTATATATATATATATGTATACATATGTATGTATAAATTATATGTATAAATTAAGTATATATAAAGACACATGTATGTATAAATTATATATTTTCCTTCTTTTTTTCTCATTCATTTGGAACTAGTATTAGCTTCAGGTCACTGCCCGGTGTCCACGTTCACACCTGTATGTATTCCAATCTCCCCAAGGAGAGCTTAAACCTTCCTGGTTATATACATTCTTTTTCTCATTTTATTTCTCTAAATATTAGAGTCTACCAGGGTGATGATTTGACTATTTGGGTCTTCATTTTCCCATTATTCTTTGGGGAGATGCAGTTTCTCCTCAGTTGAGATTACATATAGATAGAGATGTGCACATATATATAGGTATGGAAAACAGAAGCATCTATGTTCATGTAGGTAAATTAAAATAGAGAATAGGTGACTTTCTGAATTGTATACTTCAGCATTAGGACAAAAGTCATCTGACTAACTTGGTCTGATATATCAATACTATCACAATACTATGCAGTATTTAATCAGAAGCATATATTGAACATGTGTTCTGTGTAAGATAATGGGTGTAAAAACAAACATTCTTTCTTGCTGATAAGTCTATGGGGCAAGAGAAGAGATAGGAAAAGACAAATTGGGGTCATTTTTTATTGACTGGCAGACAAACTAGTCCTTCAGACATGAGTATTTGGCAGACATTTTCTCCAAAATTACCAAAATGAGCCTGTCGCTCCAAAACACCCGAAAATGAACTCAAAAGAGGTTGAGGAAGAAAGAGATTCCACTCGAAGGAGTATAAAAGATGGCTCTGGGGTTTCTGGCTTCACATCTTGAGTGTTTTGGGCAAGAATTACAGACTTCTCCCCAAAACTTATAATATTACAATTGAACTCTAGCTTTCTGCCTTCATGTGATTCTCAAAATTTCTACCTGAAATCCCAAGGCAGGAAGTTCTTGGTGTTCTGTGATTAAAACATAGGACAGCATGAGTATCAGTAAACATCTATTTGAATCCACAAATTTTACAGATGAAGATGTGCCCATATCATGACAGAACTCGCCCTGGAATCTGGGTTTTCTGACTCTTGAATCTGCATGGGGTTTGGTTTTGTTTTGTTTCAGTTTGGTTTGGTTTTTAGTAGGCTCCATATCCAGCCCCAATGTGGGGCTTGAACTCATGACTCTAAGATTAAGATCTGAGCTGAGATCAAGAGTCAGACACCTAACCAACTGAGCCACTGAGACATCCCGAATCTGCAGTTTTTATGAATACAAAGAAAAATGACACCTTAAAATTTTTTATCCCAGGGAGACCAAGATTCATTTCATCCTAAATTATCAGGATATTTTTGACCGGGGTGCCTGGGTGATTCTGTCTGTTAAGCATCTACCTTTGGGTCAGGTCATGATCCCTGGGTCCTAGGATCAAGCCCTGTCTCCAGCTTCCTGCTCAGTGGGGAGTCTGCTTCTCACTCTTCCTCTCCCTCTGCCCCTCTCCCCCTGCTCATGTTCTCTCTCTCTCTCTCAAATAAATAATAAAATCTTAAAAATATATATAGCTTGACCAATGTAATATTCTGCAATCTAGGTTTAAATTCACTGGATACATCAGAGCTAGATTAACCAGAAGAGACTGGCTTTTCCATATGAGATATTTTAAAGAGGAATGTCAAACATCATCTGCATGCACAACCTAAATCCTATTTCATTAATTCCATCTGCAGTCGCTTTTGCTTTTTCCTATAATATGTAAGTCACTTTTCCCTCTTAAATGTATTGTATACAACCCTTTTTTTTATGATGTGGCAGTACTATTTCTCTCAAGTATGATTATGATAGTCCATTTCCATGCTCCAATTAATAGGTCACAACAGTGGTACAACATGCTATCCAGAAAAACACTTGATTCTCCACATTAAAAGAAAGAAATAGGGTGTGGATAATTCAAAATGGTGACTAATCCAAGAGACATTTAAATTTGTAATGTGTTTTGTGCTAACATTAAACATGGATATAATTGTATTTTGAAAATTCTCCTCAAACAAATGAAGTCACTCTCTAAACATCTCCGTTTTCCTTGTTTTTGCTATTTAATTTATCCATACCCTATGTCATATGCTCCATTTGGTATACTTCATGATAGTTATGTCTAAAACCTTCAAAAGAACACTTATTTTAGAAATATAAAGAGCCTGATAAATTACATAGTTGAGATATAGCAAATATTTACTTCAAAAGTAATTATTTTCTGTCCTTCCACCCTTAGCAGACATCTCTTACTGATCATGTTACTTTTGACCAATGGGCCTAAGTTCCACTTCAGAGATCTTCTCAACCCAGCACTCCCAGACATCTGCACTGGACTAACACATGAGTTAAAACCCATTTGAAACTCCTGATCAGACATTCCCACCAACAGTCCCACCAAGGGCGCTCACTCCCTATCTGGTAACAGTTGGCTGGCTACACCTCTAAGTCTAGAATGCAAAACTCTTCATTCCAAATCTGTAAGGCCTTTTGTAGCATCTTTTAGTATCAAGAGTTTGACTTCTTTAGATTTAATATGAGTTAATTGAGTTAACTCATTTAACATGAGTTATATGAGTATATATAATATAACTGCTACCTGTTAAAATGATAATAAGACTTGATTCTAAAAATTTACAGTGCAGACAATTACAGTGAATCCATATCATTGTTTATCTTAAGTCATGCTTTCATTTTTTTGAGCTAAATATGTGGCTTTTTTCCCCAGTTTTATTGAGACATAGTTGACGTACACCACTGTATATGTTTAAGATTTACAGCATGATAGTTTAATTTACATACAATGTGAAATAATTACCACAATCAGTTCAGCTAACATACAATAAAAAGAAAAGAAAGAAAAAAGAAAAAAATTTTTCCTTCTGATGAGAACTCGTAGATAGGATTTTCTCTCTTAACAACTTCCCCATGTGCCCTACAACAAACAGGGCTAGCTTGCTTTTACTCAAGCAAGTAAAAGAAATAAAATGTATCAGAATTAGAAAGGAATAAGTTAAACTGTCTCTATTTGCAGATGACATGATTTTATATGTAGAAAATCCTAGAGACTCAACCAAAAAACTATTAGATCTAATCAATGAATTCAATAACATTGTAGGATATAAAATTAACATGTAAAAATCAGTACTGCTTCTATACACTAAAGACAAATTTTTTGAAAAATAAATAAATAAATCCCATTTACAATAACATAAAACACAGTAAAATACTCTGGAATAAATTTAACTAAGGAGGTGAAAATTCTGTACTCCAAAAACTAGAAGACACTGATGAAAGAAATCAACAAAGACACAGGTAAATGGAAAGTCACCCTGTATTCATGGATTGGAAGAATAAATATCGTTAAAATGTCAATACTACCAAAAGCCATCTATACATTCAATATACAATCTCTGTGAGATTTCAATGGCATTTTTTTTGCAGAGATAGAAAAAAACTCCTAAAATTTATACGGAATCACAAAAGACCCCAAGTGGCCCAGGAAATTATGAGAAAGAAGAACAAAGCAGAAGGCATCACACTTCCGGATTTCAAGCTATACTAAAAAGCTATAAGTCACCAAGACACTATGGTATCAGCATAAAAACAGATATGTAGACCAACAGAATAGAATTGAAAGCCCAGAAATAAACCCAAGGAGTCACAGTCATATACAGTCAACTAATATTTGAGGGAGCCAAGAATACTTAATGGAGAAAAAACAATCTTTTCAGTAAGTGGTGCTGAAATAATTGGATATTCACATGTAAAAGAATGAAACTAAATCCCTACCTCATATCCCTTACAAAAATTAACACAAGGGCACCTGGGTGGCTCAGTGGGTTAAGCCTCTGCCTTCGGCTTAGGTCGTGATCCCAGGGTCCTGGGATCGAGCCCCACATCGGGCTCTCCGCTCAGCAGGGAGCATGCTTCCTCCTCTCTCTCTGCCTACCTCTCTGCCTACTTGTGTCAAATATATAAATAAATAATCTTTAAAAATTAAAATCTTTAAAAAATTAACACAAAATAGGTGAAAGACTTAAATGTAAGACCTCAAATCATGAAACTCCTACAAGAAACATAGGAATAAAGCTCCTTGACATGGGACTGGGTAATGATTTTTTGGATATGATACCTAGAGCACAACAGAATCAAAAACAAACAAATGAGATTATATCAAACTAAAAAGCTTTTGCATAGCAAAAGAAATGATCAATAAAGTGAGGGACTCCTGGGTGGCTCAGTTGGTTAAGCGGCTGCCTTTGGGTCAGGTCATGGTCCCAGGGTCCTGGGATCGAGTCCCGCATCGGGCTCCTTCCTCAGCAGGGAACCTGCTTCTCTCTCTGCCTCTGACTGCCACACGGCCAGCTTGTGCTCTCTCCCTCTCTCTCTGACAAATAAATAAATAAAATCTTTTTTTAAAAAAGTGGAAAGAGAGCCTATGGTTGGGAAAAATATATATATTATATATATATATGTATATATATCTGATAAAGAGTTAATATTCGAAATATATAAAGAACTCATACAACTCCACAGCAAAAAAAGCAAATGGGCAAAGGACCTGAACAGACATTTCTTCAAAGAAGATAGCCTTCGAAGAAGGCTAACGGGTACATGAAAAGCAGATACATATGAAAATATGCTTTCATATTTCCCAAGAGCATTATTATAACTTCCTGCAAATTACTTTTCATTTAATTAACATATTTTACTATTAAAAGACCTTAAGATATTTAAAAGCCAGACCCAATCATCACTCCCATAAGTATGTCTATTTCAACTATTTAGCTGGGTGTACCAGAGGTAGGCTAATTGGGTGCTCTCTCCTGGGCACACAGCTAAGCTAGTGCTACTCAAAGTGCCAGTCCACTTCTAGAAGCTTGCACCAGAATGTAGATCAACAAACTGCTTTCCTTATCAAGAAAGTTGTTACCATACTCAAAAGTGCCCTTAGTGACCACTGATTTACATCCAGAATAAGTTCCTTTTCTTACCAAAGATCACTAACACAGAGTTTTTAACACAGAGTTTTAACACAGTCCATGAACCACAATTTGAATACCATCTACCTGGACTACAGTCTCCCTTGTAGTAAGATCTAAGCAATAGCATGCGGTTGGAAAGGAGGCCCACCACTTCCAGGGCTGCAGATAGAAATCTCCCATGCTTTTTCCCGTCATGCTGTGACTTTGGAAGCAATATGGTTGAAGATGATGTAGTTGGGCCAAGAGCCTAGGTCCCTCAATCTGCCTACATAAACACTTACATTGGACTCTATATGTGCAAAATATAAATTTCTATGTTAAATCACTTGATCATCTATTATAAGTGTAATCTTAACTATGGATTACATAATACACTGTGTTTATGTGTCAAGATCTTCTGTCAGAAATAATCCACTTCACAATTCAGTTGGCTTTATTTTTTTTAAGATTTTATTTATTTGTCAGAGAGAGAGAGAGAGAGAGCACAATCAGGGGGAGGGGCAGGCAAAGAGAGAAGCAGGCTCCCTGCTTAGCAAGGAGCCCGATGCCAGACTCTGATCCCAGGATCCTGGGATCATGACCTGAATCTAAGGCAACTGCTTAACTGACTGAGCCACCCAGGCATCCAGGCTTTATTTTTTTAATGATTCTCTCATTTTCAAAAAAAAGTAAGGCAGAGTCTGATAAATTAAGTTTAAATTTTAAGCATTTTCTTATTCATGAATATCATTTTACTTTACTAAGAAAATTGTTCATTTTAAGATATGGATCATCAGCTGTCGTGCTTATATCTCAGTATGGAAAGGTGTGCTGATAATGTATATATGAAAAATGACAGCCTTCATTTCATCATTCATGCAACAGACAGTTATCCAGAGCCTAGTTTATTCTAAGTGATTGAGATATACTCAAACTCCTTACACATAAGGCCTATAGGTAAGAGTGATCTTCAACGAAAAGTAATATGAGCATATATCCAGATCAAGCCATTTGTAGTTGGCTTGCTCCAATTGCAAATTTTTTTTTAAGAATTTATTTATTTATTTGACAGAGAGAGAGAGAGAGATCACAAGTAGGCAGAGAGGCAGGCAGAGAGAGGGGGGGAAGCAGGCTCCCTGCTGAGCAGAGAGCCCGATATGGGCCTTGATCCCAGGACCCTGAGATCATGACCTGAGCCGAAGGCAGAGGCTTTAACCCACTGAGCCACCCAGGCGCCCTCCAATTGCAAATTGATAGGCAATACCTGCTTACAAAAAATGAAAGGCTTACTTAGGGCTTAAAAAAACAATACAGTAAAGTATGCAAATAAATAATTTTAACAGTGTTATTGTTACAAACAGTAATATCTGTGGGCCTCTGGCACAGGAGTAGCTCAGAGAAAATAGGATCTACGACCTGAAATTCTACCATGGTATCTTTCAAACTACCTACTTTTCATTTTTTTCAATTATATTTTTGTGTTTCTTTTATAATAATTTCTAAAATGATGTTATAAGATTTTGGTATTTTAAGTCCTTTTTAAATTATCCTGAATGTTTTAATCACTTAGAAAATTTAACATTACTTAAGATCACTCATGGTAACATTTTAGAGAACTCTCCCAAAGTGCTGCAGATTCATGTTACAACATAAAAACTAAATAGAAACTGCTGTCCAAACGGACTATACAATGATAAGACAAACAAAATCAAGAAACAAAGCAATGTCAAAAATTGACAGTTGGCAAGGTATTAGCATTTAAACAGTTTCCACCCAATGAATTTTTCTTTTTAAGATTTTATTTATTTATTTGACAGAGAAAGATACAGCGAGAGAGGAAACACCAGCAGGGGGAGTGGGAGAGGGAAAAGCAGGCTTTCCCGCAGAGCAGGGAGCCGGATGAGGGGCTCAATCCCAGGATCCTGGTGGGATCATGACCTGAGCTGAAGGCAGACGCTTAATGACTGAGCCACTCAGGCACCCCTGAAATGTTTTATTAAAAAAACAATTTAGACAATAAATTCTGCCATCTTGAAAAGATAATTCTAGAGTTTCCTGTTTCTTCCACATTGTAGAGCTTTGTGTTCTTTAGTACAGGTGGAAAAAGTCAAAGAGGAATTTGGTTTTTAATGTTAAGTGCATCTAGATACAAACCAAATTTTTAAAGAGTAGTGTGAGAAATTATTGGAATTCTTCAACTAACCAGGCATTTAATATCTTAATGAAATTAGTCCTTTCATGAGCCCTGTACAAAGCAATTTGGGCAAATAATCTAAAATGTTTTTATAATATACCAACCAGAATTTGATGGTTATAGCAGAAGAATTTTATATAGAGTGTATTTTGCATTGCTATAAACATAACTTTTATTGGAATGCAAAGTAATACAATTGAAATAACACAAAAAATATGAAAAATTACCCATAATTATACCCGTATTTTTTTAATAGACCCGTATTTTTAAGTCTTTTTTCTACAAATACTTAAAAAATTCATAGCTAAGATTAAATATAGTAACAATTTTGCATTTTACTTTTTTCACTTATTATATCATAACTGCTTTCAATATCATTAAAAATTCTTTCTAAAAATAATTTAGTTTTTACATAATATTCCAACATATGGATGAGTGCTATAATTTGTTTATTTTCCAACATAGGATATTAAAGATAATTCTATTCTTGATATTATAATTCTTTTTCAAATATCTTTAAATGTAAATTCTTATTGATATTTCCTCAAAATAAAAAATAAAAAGTAAAAAACACCCAGAAATCTAGTAACTATTATTATTGCCCCAAAAGGGAATGAATCAACATCATTCATATGCCCTTCAACACTGTTTAGCTATCAGGATAGCTTTGCTAATCTCAGGCACAAGAGTTGTAACTTTTTAAAATGTGCATTAGACGTGGGGTTGGATTCTTTTTAGTTATATTTATTTTATCTACTATCCATTGCTTATGACCGTGATTCCCTTTTCTTTTCAATTTATGTCCATATAAAAATACTCATATACAGAGAATAAGAATTTGCAACAAATTATTATATGACCCTCTATTTAGAAGTTATGCCATTCAAGTCAAGGATATGTTTAGATTTTCTTCAATTAAAAAGCATGGGTGTTATATATAAAGCACAGATAAGAAGGTGGAGAGAAGACGGCAGACCACCTACTGACATTAAGACCCAAAGAATGGACAGAATGGTGTAAGTGGAGGCCTCTGGGAACCCCCTTCCCTTATCCTTTGGTGTCAATGGAGTCCAAGTGAAGACTCTTGACTTCCACTGCCATCTGGCAGTAATAATGTGGCAGCTTCCTTCACCCAGTGTAGTGGTGTCAGAGAAGCCTTGCTAGAACACAAGAATTGAACAAGATCCAAAGTTGTCTTTTTTTTTAATATTTTATTTATTTATTTGACAGAGAGAGAGATCACAAGTAGGCAGAGAGGCCGGCAGAGAGGGAGAAGGAAGCAGGCTCCCTGCTGAGCAGAGAGCCGGATGCAGGGCTTAATCCCAGGACCCTGAGATCATGACCTGAGATGAAGGCAGAGGCTTTAACCCACTGAGCCACCCTGGCGCCCCTAAAGTCTTCTAACATAGTACCCCAAATGTCCAGATTTCAGTCAAAACTCACATGCCATGCAAAGAATCAAGAATATCTCAAACTGACTAAGAAAAAGCAATCAACAGATGTCAACACCAAGATGACACAAATTTTGGAAGTGTCTGACAAAAATTTTCAAGCAGCCATCACTAAAATGCTTCAATGAGCAATTTCCAGAAATACACTAGAAACAAGATACAGAAAGTCTCAATAATGAAATAGAATATATGAAGAACTGAATGGAAACTTCAGGAATAAAAATTACAAAAACCAGAATTAAAAATCTCAATGAATAAGATTTTGACTTATTGCCAAAATGTAAGGAGATTAGAAGTCATCACTCCCACCCTTAAACCAAGACAAAATAAAGTAAGCAAACTAAAAATCAATGACTTTTCTTGGACCTATTGTGGAACTGAAGTCTAAGGGCAAATTACCACCCTGAATCTGGAGAGACAGGAGAATGCAGAACATCACAGCTAAGACCTACTTACCTGAAGCAGAAGCTGTAAACTTGTAGTAATACTTATATGACAATTTTGATGAACTGTTGGAGGCAGACTAGTGTGAGAGTGAGAAAGTGCTGGGGGCTGCATTCTTGGGCAGAGTCTCTCACACTTTCGTGGACTTACCTCCAGGAACCCCACCAAATTTTCATGGTGAAAAAGCACAGAAAGATCCCTTTGTGCCTCTGGTAGGGAAGGTAAGAATAATCACTGTGAAATATATTCTCCAAAGCAAAGGTCTACTGCTCCTGCTCTCCAGGGGAAAGGACTACCAGAGCCTGACCCAACTCAAGGAAAGGGCATTTTTCCCATTCCAGCCCCATCTAGACTTTTTATCTAACCTAAGCGAGAAGGGGAGCAGCTGAGAAACTTGTAAAGATCACAGCTCATGGTCACAGGCCCACAAAAAGATTGATTTAATCACAAAGCTATAGAAGGTTTTCCCTCCCCCGGGCACATGCACCTCAATGTTTATAGCAGCAATGTGTGTGTCAGTCAAAGAAAGACAAATACCATGATTTCATTCATATGTGAAATTTAAGAAACAAAATAGATGAACATAGGGGAATGGAAGGAAAAATAAAATAACATAAAAACAAGGAGGGACACAAACCACAAGAGACTCTTAACTACGGAAAATAAACTGAGGATTGCTGGAGGGGAGGTGGGGAGACATGGAGTAATTGAGTGATAGGCATTAAGGAGGGTTCTTGATGGGAGGAGCACTGGGTGTTATATGAAACTGATGAATCCCTATATTCTACCCCTGAAACTAACAATACACAATATGTTAACTGAATTGAATTAAAATTAAAAATTAAAAAATAAATAAGAACACTTGGGATGCCTGGATCGCTCAGTCAGTTAAGCGTCTGCCTTCAGCTAGGATCAAGTCCCACATTGGGCTCCTTGTTCAGCAGGGACCCTCTGTCCCATGCTTGTGCATGCTCTCTCCCTGACACAGAATAAATAAAATCTTTAAAAAATAAAAAAAAAATTTTTAATTAAAAAAAAAAGAACACTTTCCCTCCCCACTACACCTTACCATCTTGTAAGCCTTGTAAGGGCTCCAATATAATAGTGCATTACAGCCCAATATCATAGTGCAAAACAGAAACTCTCTGAGAAGGCATACTTTGGGAAGTCCAAAGTCAACAGGAGAGAAAAGAAAAAGGACAACTCCTAGTTGGGATGTGTTCAATGTTGAATGTTAGTATAAAACTTCATCCTAAAGACCTGTTTACCTCAGTTCCTTTTACTGGATACATCATATCCAGATATCAACAACAACAACAACAAATCACAGAGCATGTGGGCCTCGATCCCAGGACCCTGAGATCATGACCTGAGCCTAAAGCAGAGGCTTTAACCCACTGAGCCACCCAGGCGCCCTTGTGTTTTCATTCTTATTCAAATCACAGTACTTTCAAATTGTGATTTGTTCTTTGACATGTGGGATTATTTAGAAGAGGACTGCTTAATTTTCAAACATTTGGTTATTTTTGAAGTAATTTTTGTTATTTGATATCAATTTAATTCCATTGTGATAAGAATTAAGAATACAATCTATGTAATTTCAATTCTTTGACATTTTTGAGGCTTATTTAATGGTCGAGAATAAGGTCTTTCTTGGTGAATGTTCCATGTACTCTGGAAAAAAATATATATTCTACTGTTGTTGGTTACTCTGTTTTATTAACCACCACTTAGTTGATAGTGTTTTTTAAGTCTTCTATATCTTTACTAATTTCCTGTGAACCTTTTCTGTAAATTATTGACATTTTCAACTACAGTTGTGGATTGCTGGTTTTCTCCTTTCAGTTCTGTCTATAGTAGAAGCAGATATGTTTAAGCTGTGTTGTTGGGTGAAAACACACTTTAAAATTTTAGGTCCTCTTGGGCGCCTGGGTGGCTCAGTGGGTTAAAGCCTCTGCTTTTGGCTCAGGTCATGATCTCAGGGTCCTGGGATCGAGGCCCATATCGGGCTCTCTGCTCGGCAGGGAGCCTGCTTCCTCCTCTCTCTCTGCCTACTTGTGATCTCTCTCTCTCTGTGTCAAATAAAGAAATAAAATCTTTAAAAAAAAAAATTTTAGGTCCTCTTGATGGAATTAACCCTTTTATTGTTACAAAATAGTCCCTCTTTATCCCTGATAATATTCCTTGTCATTAAGCCTTCTTCATTAGATATTAATATAATCACTACATTGCTTAAGTGTATTCATGGTATATCTTTTTCCATTCTTTTACTTTAACATCCACATATATTACATACATATATTTTATTGTTATATCTTCATATAATGTAATTCATTTCCTCTAATTTGCATTATAGTTGGATGTATGTACTTAATTCATTCCTATAATCTCTGCCTTTTCTTTTTATAAGTCCCTTTTCAAAAACTGATTTTGGGGACACCTGGGTGGCTCAGTCAACAAAGCCTGCCTTCAGCTCAGGCCATGATCCCAGGTCCTTGCTCATCAGTAAACCTCCTTCTCCCTCTGCCTGTTGCTCCCCCCATTTGTGCACTCTCTCTCTCACTCTCTGCCTCTCTGACAAATAAATAGACAAGATCTTTTTAAATAAATAAATAAATAAATAAATAAAATTTATTTTGTTTTTTAAAAAGATTTACTTGAGAGAGAGGGAGAGAGAGAGTGAGCAGGGGAAAGAGAGAGGGTGAGAGACAATCTTAATGCAGACTCCCTACTGAGTGTGGAAACCCACATGAGCCAAATTCAAGGGTCCAATGCTTAAATGACTGAGCCACCCAAACACCCCCATTTGTTTTTGGGGGTTTTTTTGAGAGAGAGAGCATGTGCGCGTGCATTCACATGCACTTTGGGGGGGAAGGGCAGAGAGAGAATTTTAAGCAGACTGCCCGATGAGTATGGAGCTTTGTCTCACCGACCTGAGATCCTGACCTACGTCAAAATCAATAGTTGGATGCTTAACAGAGTGAGCCACCCAGGTGCCCCAAAGCGCAAATGTTTAGACTCTAATTAATATAACTACCAATATAATTGGGTTTAAGTCTGTCATCCTATTTTTCCTATCTTTTATTTTTTCATTTATTCATTTTTTTCTCTTTTCCTGCCTTTTTAAAAATTCATTATCTTCTAGTTTGGCCCAATAGGTATACATCTTTTGGTTTTGGTTTTTGGTTTCTTTTATCTTTTCTTTTCTTTCTTTCTTTTTTCTTTTTTTCCTTAAATTTGATGCCAAGGTTTTTGTTTTGTTTTGATTTTCTAACAGTTGCTCAAGAATTTACAATATGCATCTTTAACATATTGGAGTCTATCATCAAGTACTATTATACCACATCATGTAAAAAAGTAAAAGCTTTACAGCTTTATGCTTCTATTTTCCATTCCCATTGTACATACTTTGTCGTTGAATGAATCTTGTTGTCTTCCTTCAAAGACTATTGAACTTTGTTTTGTTTGGCAGTTAAGTTACTCTCAGATCAGCTTGATTATTTCGATCTTAGTTTTAAGTTATGCTATGGAAGGTCTGGAGTATTTTTTACCTTCTATCTAGTTCAGCTTTACTATTAAGGTTATGTATTTTAATATTCAGTGCTGGGCATTAAGTTGAGTGCCCCAGGTGTTCAACAAGATCTCTATCTAGTTGGAACTCGGATATCCAACACTCCCCAGTGAACTCTAGGAATTGTTCAGCTTACAGCTCCCCAGTAGTTCCAAGCCTGATTCATGAAGCTATGTCCTATATAAGCATGGTTTAGTAATTACGGACTCCAGACACCCCTATGCAGACTCCTATGCCCTTTTTTTATTTAGCGACATCCTCTCTGGTACCTTGTATTTTCAGCTGCCTCAGCCTCCCAGAACTCTCACTTCTTTTTTTTTCTCTGCTCAGCAAGACCATTGCTTTCTTCTTGGGCTCCTCCTCCCTGCCTCATGGTCCAGAAAATTTCAGGCAGAAAGCTGATGCACTTTGTTTCCCTTCTCTCAAAAATCACAGTCCTGTACTGTCTGCTTTCCAACATCTGAAAATGATGGTTTCACGTATTTTGTTGACTTTTCTAGCTGTTTATAGCAATAAAGCAAAATGGGGACTAATTTCTTTTTCATGGTAGGAGCTGAAGTCTAGGAATTTCTTATTTTTGTTATCTATAGTGTAATAGAGTGGTATGATCCCAACTCTACTAATGCTTAGCTATGTGACTTTGACCATTTTGTTTAAATTTGGTGGCCTTCTTTTTCCTCATTGGTAAAAAGGACATAAAAACACCCAAACCACTAGTCTGTTCTGCTTCTTGAGTTAAATATGTTAATAATCACATCTAGGAGGAGCATCTAAAGGTTAATTTTCTACCTCCTTCCAAGAAAAGTGACTATGAAACAAGACCATTTCATTAAACAGAACATTAACAAGAAATATGAAAAACAAAATTTTATGATACATAAAATGTAAATTGTTCCTTAATGTTCTCATCGATGTCTTAAAAACACATGCCAGGTAGCGATTAAATCTATATCCTAAACTCACACCTCTTTGTGGTGTCAGTATTCAGGTTCTTGCTTCAATCCCTTCATAAAGCTCCTGTTCTCTGGAGAGGTAGAAGCTTTATGAACAGACTTAGGCAAGCGCTCAGTTCTCCCATTTGTGAACTTCACCACTTGCTATCTGCAGTCATCATCACCATTATCACTTCACTCTTCATAAGTTTAATTATTATTAGCCATTCTGCCTGATTCTCTGCCCCAACTACCAAATCCAGGACACCTTCCTAGTTTGACCATTATTCTTACCTAGCGATTCCCCTGTTGCATTATCTCCACCTAAAATCAAAGGCTGGGCAGACAGTTCTGTACATTTGTGCCTCTTACCATACATGGACACCAAATAGAATCAATTTTGTGGAGACACACTTGGCTTCTTTAGGAACCTAGTCATCACATGGCTGAGATTTAGTAGAAGATGTGAAATAAAAGCATCATCTTGCACTTTCTCAAATAGCATCAATCTTGGCATAAAATTGGGACGTCCCCAAAACCTCTTGAGGGGAAAAAGATCCACATCTTTAAGAATCAAAATCTAAAGTGTTCATAATATTCAACACACAATTTCTGAGCATCTACTATGTGCTAGGGATTTTTTTAGGTTCTAGAGGAACCAAGATGAACAGAATACAATACCTCAAGTTGAGGAAGGATGAAAACAATAATATTTGGAAGGTGTCATAAGTTGTAAAGGTAGTTAAGAAGGAAAAATATGAAATCAGAAAACAAAACTTGAACTGTTAACTTCTTATACAGCTTCATAAAGACAAAAGATAGATTTTATACTTTGTACAATACTCCCATTACAAAACAAAACAAAAAAAATAAGTTAATAAAAATCCAAAGCTTCTTCTAACATGTCAATTTCTATTATTTTTTTGTCCACAAAAGACAACTGGTTGAGGAACTAATTTATATCTTGATGATTAGGTGCATTATTGATTTAAACCCATCATTTTAAGATGCTTTTAAGTAGGTTAAGTACTTCTTGGTATCTAAGTCTTTGCTGTTAGACGTCACACAATATGAGTTATGAAGCAATTAAATGGTAACAACAGTGAACCATAGCAACCAAGCAACCACAGGAAGGCAGCTCAAAGGATAAAATGGCATCCTGCCAATCAGTTCAGGATCTGGGTAAGACTCTAGAAAGTCTTTAAAACCCTTATCGTCATCATGGTATCAGAGTCTTAGTCTTCTCTTGGATTCTTCAAAAGTCATCAAACAATACAAAGTAATAATTATAACAATATATTGGTCAGTTTGTAACATTTATAGATGTAATAATCAAAATAATAGTATCCCAGAAAGTGGGGAGAGGGAATAAGAACTGTATGGGAGTAATGTTTCTATATCTCACCAAAATTAAGTTAGTGTTAAGTCTGATTTTGAGGAGTTGAGATGTATAAAGTAGCTTTAAAAGAAGCCACTCAGGGAATAATTTTCTTTTTTTACTTAATACAAAAGAAAGCATTGTAAAAGAGACACAAGATGTATTTTTTAACTTTTTAAAAGATTTTATTTATTTATTTGGCAGAGAAAGACAGCTAGTGAGGGAGCACAAGCAGGGGGAGTGGGAGAGGGAGAAGCAGGCTTCCCGCTGAGCAGGGAGCCCGATGCAGGGGGTGCTCATTGGGGGGCTGGATCCCAGGACCCTGGGATCATGACCTGGGCCAAGGGCAGATGCTTAATGACTGAGCCACCCAGGCGCCCCTACACAAAACATGTTAAAACAAAAAGTAAATTGACAAATGCAAATCCAATATATCAATAATAACATTGAGTGTGAACAGATTAAACAACCCAACCAAAAGGCAGAAAATGTCAGACTGGATTTTTAAAAATTCCTAGTCCAACTATACCCTGTTTTTAGGATACACTCATTAATGCCAAAGACACAAATAGATTGAAAGTAAAAGGTTGTAAAAAGATATATCATGTAAACAGTAATCACAAGAAAGCTGGAGTGGCCATAATATCAGGTAAACTAGACTTTGGTTTTTTTTAAGATTATATTTATTGGTTTGGGAGAGAGAGAGAGAATGAGTGGAGGGGGAGGGGCAACGGGAGAGGGAGAAGCAGACTTCCCACTGAGCAGGGAACCTGACACGGAGCTCAATCCCAGGACCCTGGGATCATGACCTGAGCCAAAGTCAGACACTTAACTGACTAAGCCACCCAGGTGCCCCTAAAATACATTTTAAAACAAAATATGTTGCTGGAGATAAAAAGAGAGACTTTTATCATTTTAACAGGGTAAAACCACCAGGAAAATGAAATCATTTTATAAACATATATGCACCTAATATAGGCTGTACCTAAATACATAAAGTAAAACTTGACAGAGGAGAAATAGAAAAAACAATAATAATAGAGTCTCTAATATCCCACTTTCAATAACGGACAGAGCAACTAGGCAGAACAAGTAAATAGAAGACTTGGACAGAACTATAAACAACTTAGACCTAAAAGACATCTGTAGTATACTTCATCCAACAATAGCAGAATAGTCATGCTTCTCAAGTTCATATGGAACATTCCTCAGGATAGACCATCTGTTAGGTCATAGAGCAAACCTCAATAAATTTGAAAGAATAAAAGTAATATAAGGTATATTCTCTGACCACAGTGGAATTAAAACTGTAAGTCAATTATAGAAAGAAATTTGGAAAACTCATAAGAAACAAAATGAAACAACACACTTTTATTTAACCAATGGGTCAAAGGAAAAAATCAAAAGGGAAAGTAAAAAATACTTTGAATTAATGCAAATGAAGATACATATCCAAAACTTATGGGACACAACTAAAGCAGTGCCTACAGGGAAATTTCTAGCTGTATATTCCTGAATATAAAAAAAAAAGGAAAATGACAAATTAACAAGCTAATCTTTCATTTTAAGAAACTGGAAAAAGAAGAGTGAACTAAATCTAAGATAAGCAGAAGGAAGAAAATAGTAAAGATTAAAGTGGAAGTTACTGAGATAGAGAATAGAAAAATCAATGAAATCAAAAGCTGGTTCTTTGAAACAATCAACAAATTAGACAGACCTTAAGCTATATTGACAAAGAGAAATTTTGAGAACTCAAAATAATAGAATCAGAAATTAAAGAGGGGACATCACTGATGATGTTACAGAAAAATAAAAACAATTATAAAAGAATACTATGAAAAACTATATGCCAACACATTAGGAAACATAGATGAAATAGACAAATTCCCAGAAAGACAAAATTCCTAGCAAGACAAACTACCAAAATTAACACAAGAATATGCAACTTGAATAGAACTTTAACAAGTAAAGAGACTGGATTATTAATCAAAAATTCATGTACAATGAAAAGTCCAGGCTCCGATGGCTTCACCAATAGAGTTCACCGGTAGAGTTCCGATGAACTCTACCAAACATTTAAAGGATTAATATCAATTTTTCCTAAAGTATTCCCCAAAAAATGCAAAAGGAGAAAATACTCCCCAAGTCAGTCTGTGAGGCCAGTATTACCTGGATACCAAAACCAAACAATCACAAGAAAGCTATAATCCAATATCTCAGATGAATATGTATATGAAAGTCCTCAAAAAATACTAGCTATCTAGAAACATATAAAAATAATCATACATCATGACAAAGTGAGGTTTATTCCAGAAATGCAAGATAGCTTTAGTATCTGAAAATAAATTAATGTAATATACCATATCAATAGAATACAAACAAAACCACGCATCATCTCAATAAACTCAGAAAAAGCATTTGACAAATCTAACACACTTTCATGACAAAAACTTCAACAACCTAGGAATAGAAGGGAATCTTCTCAACCTGATAAAGGCATTACTTAAAATTCACAGCTAATAGAAGGCTTAATATTAAAAAACACAGTACTTTCCCACAACTAAGATCAGTAACAAGACAAGGATGTCCACTCTCACCACTTCTATTCAAAATTATACTGGAGGATCCAGGATTTAGATACTATAAAGAAATAAAAGACATCTAGATCTTGTCTATAGAAAATTCTAAAAGGTTTACTGAAACAACAAACAAGCAAACTAAAAGAACTAATGAATGAGTTAAGTTTGCAGCATCATTACAAAAATCAGTAGTGTTTCCATAATTTGCAATGAACTATCTGAAAGTGAAGTTTAGAAAAACTCAATTTATAGTAGTATCGAAAATAATAAAGCTTTCAGGAATAAATTTAACAAAAGTAGTGCAAAATTTATTCTGAAAACTACAAAACATAGTTGAAAGACATTTAAAATATCACATAAATGGAAAAAAGTCTCCATGTTCAGGGATTGGAAACTTTAATATTGTTAGGGTGGCAATACTCCCCAAATTAATGTGTAGATTCAGTGCACTCCTTATTAGGATCCAAGCTAACTTCTTTATAGAAATTGACGTGCTCATTCTAAAGTTTACATGGAAAATCAAGGGATCTTAAGTAGACAAAACAATCTTGAAAATATCAAATTAGGAAGATTCACATTTCTCAATTTCAAAACTTACTCCAAAGTAACATTAATCAAGGCAGTATGGTGGTGGCATAAGGATAGACGTAAAGATCAAATAAATAGGATTGAGAGTCCACAAATAATCCCATGTGTCTAAGAACAACTGATTTTCAGCAAGAGTTCTAAGACTCTTAGTGAGGAAATAATTCTTTCAACAAATGGTGCTGGGAAAACTTGATAGCCACATGCAAAAAAGAATGAAATTGAGCCCTTACCTCCTAACACGTACAAAAATTAACATACAAGAACAAAAAGTATAAAACTTTTAGAAGAAAACAAAATGAGGGGCACCTGGTGGCTCAGTCCGTTAAGCAATCGACTCTTGATTTCAGCAGGTCATCATCTCAGGGTCATGAGATCGAGTCACACATCAGGCTTTGCACTGGATGTGGAACCTACTTAAGATTCTCTCTCTCCCTCACCTTCTGCCCCTCTCCCCACGCTCTCTTGTGTGTGCGCTCTCTCTCTCAAAAATAAATACATAAATCTTAAAAAAAAAAACAGTGATAAATATTTATGACCTGGAATTTGGCAAAGAATTATTAGATGTGACTAAAAGCATGAGCAACAAAAGAAAAAATAGGTAAATTGGACTTTACCAGAATTTAAAACTTTTGTGCTTCAAGGGCACTATCAAGAAAGGAAAAGATAACCCACAGAATGTGAGAAAACATTTGTAAATCATAGATGTGATGAAGGACTTGTATCCCCAATGTATAAGGAACTCATAAAATTCAATAACACGAAGGTAACCCAACTCTCCAAAGAAGATATACCACAAATGACCAGAAAGTACATGGAAACATGCTTGACATCATTAACCATTAAGCAAATGCAAATCAAAATCATAATGAGATAGTACTTCATACACGGTAGAATGGCTTCCATCAAAAAGCCAGATTATAACAAGTGCTGACAAGAATGTGGAAAAATTGGAGTCCTTATGCACTGCTGGGGGGAATGTAAAATGGTAAGGCCACTTTGGAAGGCGCCCTGGCAGTTCTTCAAATCGTTATTTTGTTTTCAAGTAGTTAAATACAGAGTGATGATACTCAGCAATCCCACTCCCACTCCTAGCTATATTCCCAAGAAAATGAAAACATATCCAAACTGAGACTTGTACGTTTTTATAGCAGTATTACTTATAATAGCTAAAGAGGGGAAAGGACCCAGTTTTCCATCAGCTGATGAATAAACACAATGCGGTATATCCATAGAATGGGATATTATTTGGCCATAAAAATGAGTGAAATACTGATACGTGCTACAACGTGGATGAACCCCAAAAACATTATGCTAAATGAAAGAAGCCAGTCACAGAAGACTACATAATACATAATTCCATTTATATAAAATGTCTAGAATAAGCAAATCAATAAATACAAAAGTAGATTTCTAATTGTTTAGGGCTGGTGGGCATAGGAGCATTGGGAGGTGATCATTAAATAATAAACATTTTCTTCTTAAAGTGAAACTGTTTGAAAATTGCAGTAGTCCTAGCATATATTTGTGAATATACTAAAAATCATTGACTTGTGTAGTTCAAGTGGATGAGCTGTATGATATGTGAACTCTTGCTCAATAATGCTGTAAAAAATCTACTTTTCAACCTATCAGTTGTAAAACTAAACAATATTTAGAAAATTTGAAAGAACACATGGTTCAATATCTTTCCCTTTGAAGTCGTGTGTTAATAATATGTTTGTTTCTGATTCCTTTACATGTAATTCATCAACATGGTTTCTAAGGAGGCATTTGGTGACAAAAGGGACTGGCAAACCTTTTACGTGGTGAACCTTAGTTGGATGTTTTCCTTTTTTCCCTCTGAACCATGATGCTGTGCTTGACAACATTAGTTTTAACTTAGTTCTGGAAAGGTTCATTTCCAGTTCCAAACTCAGATCTCAGGAATTGCAAGGGAGTCCTACATTTTGTAAAAATGCGGAACATATTATTTCCTCTGATTTGAATGATGAAGTAGATTACGTGTGACACTGATGAGCAAGATAGCAAGTTCAAACGCTTGAAGTTTTTAGCCATATGTCAAGTAACACATAGCACCCATAACATGCCTTGCTCTAGTTCTCTTTCTTGTGGCTGGGGCATTTGTTGGGGGGCGAGAAGGGCTACCACAAGGGTCCTTCCTTAATGAGGCAGGACAGATAGTGTGGTCAGTAACCAATAAAACAGGGCTTTTTTGTTGTTATTGTTGTTACCCTTAAACTTTGAGTAGTCAGTAAGGTTTTGAAAAAAATATTTGAAAATAATCAATCACATAAAGACTTTTAGAATAATGTTTGGTCCTAGGTATCAAGTGACCCAGCCTACCTCCTCCTCCACCCAGTAGGAACCTTCCTATTATTGTTAAGTCAGAAACAGTTTTACAACCTTTTCCATTTCTGGGGAATAGTCATGCTTACCTCAACTTTTCCTGAGTTACTGTGAGTAAATCAGATTTACTGAGGGAAGGGGAAGAGGTGAAGGGAAAACCATTCATCCCAGCAAACTACTGGTATTTGGGAGTGAAGGTCCAACCTTCCACCCTCTCTGCATACACATTCTTTTGCATTTGTGAGTGTGGCTGGGAAAGGATTTAAAGTGTGGGCAAAACTAACAACAACAAATTTAGATTTAGGGTAGCAATTGTGTATGTTAACTGTGAGGTAGCCATGTTGGCATTAGAAAGCTGAGGGATTTTCAGCTCCAAACATACACAGAACCACAGGGAGAAGAGTCTGTAGATAGCTTTTATTCCTCTCCTCAAAAATAAGAGTGATTTTATTTTCACATCTTCTGTGATGATAGTAGTAACCAAATAGCTATTAGGGAGTATGATGTGACAGACACTGGTCTAAATCCTTTCCTTGGAGAGGTAATCGTTTTTAATTTGCACACTCCCTTGAGACACATACCTTTATTGTCCACTTAGCAAATGGGGAAACTAAGTGTAAAGAGATTGAGCGCCTTATAAAACATCATGTGGCTGGGCAGCCACAAGGGAGATGTGAATCAAAGGAAACAGACTTTGGAGGCCACGGGCCTCACAAATATGTGACAGTGAGGGAGGGATCTGGGGCAAGTGAACAAGCTACATGGCCGGCCTTTTAGTTCAACTCACCAACCATTGACTGAAAGCCTTCTATACACAGTGAGTATACACCCGGACCCCAAACATAGCGTTTCCACCCCATATTAAAATCCAATCACTAGAATTAAACGTTGATGGAAAAGAAATTTTAATTTATTTTTAGATCTTACTTTGCTTATGGCTGGAAAGAAAGACTTTCAGTTGTGGACACAATATTCAATTTATAAAGCATTTTAAAAAACAGATGAGACTCTGGGATTGCAGACTGCTACAAATTATATAAAAATGACTAAATGGTTCTATATAAAGTACTATAAAGTTGAAAGAGAACAAGTCTCCCTGCTGAAGAGCCATAGCAAAGTTGCTGCCTGAATTAGATCAATCATATGATTTAAACAATTTCTCTAGAGGATGGGAAGGGGACATGAAGAAACAGGAATATTTAAAATATTTTTTTAAAAGCCCTTCTGGAGATGTGAGAACAAACGCAGCTTGAACAATGTGGGCACCAAGCCCAAAACTGCCAAGTTGCCTTTGGGAATGAAGACAATTAACTGTGTTCCTGGATGGATAACAAAACAAACTGCTTTCCTCTTCTCCTACCTCCCCAGTAATAAATAGTCAAAGATGCATCATGTGAAAATACTGCGTCTGGGCTTTGAGGCCATATGCTGACACTGAGAATCTGAAATGGGCTGACTCATGGGTCTTGTGAATTTTTTCTTCATTGTCCTGATTAATAAGGTTAGTTGAAGTCAAGTTATGAGAAAATCAGTTGAGAAAGGATGGATGATTTTCCTTTCTTTTCAGAAAATACCACCCAGCTTTTAATTACACATGTTGTATTTATAACAACAAGCCAGTATTTTTGTTTGACTTTACTGAGAAGAGTAGTATTTTGACAATTCTTTTATCTTTCTAAGAAAGCAGGGTACTTAAAAATATTGCCAGGCTCTAACTAGCTATGTGTCCCCAACCCCATTAGAGTGGCCATTTTGAATAGAAACGAAGTTGGATAGGGGTGAGGTCATGGGGCCTTGAACCTGACAAACTTAAGTTAAAATTCTGGCTCTGTCCGTTAATGGCTGTGAAATCTTGGGTAAGTTACTTAACCTCTCTAAACTTTATTACATCATCTGTAAAATGAGGATTATATACATCACCCTGTGGGTTACTCTAAGAATTAGAGGTGTTGTGTGTATGCCTAGGATATATGCTGACTTATGAACAACTTTTTTTTTATCTGATGAAGTGATTAGCTCAGAGGTATGTCTACTAATCAAAATGTTCCATGATCTGACTGAGACTGCACCAGACTTTTTCAGATCTTTTATAAAGATCTGCTTTAGCTAAACACTTTAAACTTACAGGAGACCCAGATATTTTTGGCGCTCCTGCAATGCACAAAGTATAAGATGCAATAGAGAGTAACTTGGAGCTCCAAATTCCTAGCCCCTAATGTTTAGCAACAACCTTGTTACTTATTCAAGAAATATTTACTTAGGTTTCATTGTATGGCTAGCATTGGGATTACAGAAGTGACCAAAACAGACAACACTTTATCCCCATAAAATTTACATTTTCAAAATGGGGTGGGGATGACAGGGGCAGAGCTACCAGGTTGAAGAGGCAAGACACAAAGGCTATGGGGAAATATAAAACAGGGTTATAGATGGGACTGTGGATTATTTGTGTGGGTCGATCTAAAAAAGAACAGATGTTTGAAGTAGCTCTTCCCTCATACATGAAAAAAAGTGTTTCTTAGACTATTTAAATTTTATCATTTAGTGGATTTACCACTTCTTTTTTTTTTTAATTTTATTTATTTATTTGACACAGAGAGAGGGATTACAAGTAGGCAGAGAGGCAGGCAGAGAGAGAAGAGAGAGGAGGAAGCAGGCTCCCTGCCAAGCAGAGAGCCCGATGTGGGCCTCGATCCCAGGACCCTGGGATCATGACCTGAGCCGAAGGCAGAGGCTTTAACCCACTGAGCCACCCAGGCACCCAGATTTACCACTTCTGATTTCAATTTAGGTTTTGATTAATTACTTTAGCTGGGTGTTTTGTTTTTTTTTAATCCCGAAGTTGTTACTGTATCTCCTAGGAATCCCACCTGTATTGGCAGGATTGTAAACTGAATACATTTTATGTTTTCTGCAAAGTCAATAGGACTTGAGGGAAGAGATTTCTTTTCAAGGTATTTCAAGCAAACTTTTTCAGTACTCTTTGGACAAAAAGGGGCTTGGTTACGGGCTGAATTTTGTCCTCCCAAAATTCACATGTTGAAGTCCTAACCCCCTCGTACCTCAGAAGGTGACTGTATTTTGAGAAAGGATTTTTAAAGAGGTAAAATTAAATGAGGTCTTTAGGGGGGCGTAATTCAATATGACCAGTGTTCTTATGAGAAGAGGAGATCAGGCAGTAAGAACACGCCGAAGAGAGGCTATGTGAAGACACAGGGAGAAGACAGCCATCTACCAGCCCAAGAGAGGGGCCTCTGAAGAAACCCACCTGCCACACCTGGAGTTTGCATATCTAGCCTCCAGAGTTGTGAGAGAATAAATTTTTGTTGATTCACTCCAGCCTGTGATCCTTTCTTATGGCAGCCCTAGCTAACTAACATAGGCTCTAAAGTAATATGAAAAGCATGTAGCTCATTTGCCTTCTCAGTCATTTACTTTTCAGGTTTTGTGACTTCAGCTCATGATAATAAGAATTATAAACATTTTTTAACATTTATTTAGGAGCCTCAGTCTTTACCCTTTAAGACCAAAGATGTGCTTTCCTACTCCGATCCCCTTGGGTTTTTGTTTGTTTGTTTGTTTGTTTTTTTAATTCCCTTTCGGCAGAGAGGTAAGGTATTAGACTAGGAACAGACCTCCACATTTCTTCTTTATGAAAGAGGAGGAACATTCTGGAAAAAAAATGGCATTTCCATTTTGATTTCTGAGGTCTCACTAGAATGCAACATAAAAGTTATATCCTATTCTTGGGGGCAGAGATAAATCTGAACTACAAAACTATCTTAGAAGGGATTGGAAAAAGTTTATGTTTATTAATTACTTCCTTGAGTTTTCATTTCTCTCTTTTCTCTCTCCTGTGCCATCAAAAACAAAACAAAACAAAACAAAACAAAACAGGGTAACAGGGCACCTGGGTGGCTCAGTGGGTTAAAGCCTCTGCTTTCGGCTCAGGTCATGATCTCAGCGTCCTGGGATCGAGGCCCGCATCGGGCTCTCTGCTCAGCAGGGAGCCTGCTTCCTCCTCTCCCTGTCTCTCTGCCTGCCTCTCTGCCTACTTGTAATCTCTCTCTCCGTGTCAAATAAATAAATAAAATCTTAAAAAAAAAAAAAAACAGGGTAACAGGTAAACAGTATCTGTCATCAGGAAATGATTTGGGGTGATATAGACTAGTTCTGTCTCATTGATATCTTAGAGTTTAACAGAAAGTCGAAATGCTGGACCAGCAGAGCAGGAAATTCCTTACAAGCCCCCACTTCAACATCTGCTGTCTGTTTTTAAATCCATTGACTGAAATTCAACAGTGTCCCCAAGTTTCCTCAATTAATCTGTCAATTAGAAATTCCCTCCTAGTGCCTCTTTATCTTTGGTAGATGAAACACCCCTAAGTCCTTTTTTTTTCTTTTGCCCCAGAAACATTAATACTGTAAAAATGTTTGCAAAGAGGTCATGAGAATGGGACACCGTTCCTTTGCAGTCTGTGCCACACACATCCACACAGTTAGCAGAACAGCACATTTGCAAAGTTCCTTCTATTTATTTATTAAGCTTTTCTTAACAATTCTCTCATGTAACCCTCAAGACAACTGTTCTCCTAAGTAGGCAGTCACTGTGCCTGTCCTACGAACTTCTGAGAGGGTGTGACAGAGGAGGAGACTAGTGGCAGAGGCGTCAGTAAATAGGTGGGCCTAGAACCCACGGCTCCTGCTTCCTATCTAGGACATTCCATTACCTGAAAGTACATAAATGCTGTGCTTACGTGCACACATTTTAGCTTTTTTGACAATATGAATATATTGGCAATTTTTTTTAATCTGGTGGTTTGAAATCACTGATCAATCAAGAGAAAGAGTTACCCTGGTCATTCATGTAACCACCGCCTTAGGGTCTGGAGTATCTGGGACACAGGTGTGCTTTGTTATGTCAGTGGGATTCAGGGCAATTAATGTTTTCTTTCTCCTGTCGCCTATTTAGCACACAGCGAGGCTGGCCTGCTCGAGAATCCTCATGTGATCCTTGATTGCATTACAAAATATGATCAAAAGACCCTACCTCAATGGGCATGATTGTGCTGCTTGCTAAACTCAATGGCAATTTATTTAAATATGATACTCTGCAGGAGAACTCCTTCAAAGAAAAGGCACAACAGGCAGTTTATCATTTCCATGCGAGGCATTTGGAGTTATTGCCTCTTGAAAGCATTGGGGAAACAAGGATAATGCTGGTGGAAGAGTTAAAATGTGATATGATCATAAGCCCCGCTCTCTATGAACAATGCCAGTTATGTCCTAGAGTTAATAGCTTGGTGGTCCCTTCTTAACACAAATCAGCCTTCCAACCAGAGGAAAGAGATGGGTGTGGGTGGTAAGGAAATTAGGAGCATGGATTCTAGACAATAACACATCTGAGATAATCGAGTGATGCAAGCCCATTACTATTCAGTGTGTGGCAGAGTGCCGCTAATTCACTCTAAAAAGCTAACTCAGGCAAATATAAATTAAAGCATGTGCAGGACTGGATTGTAAAAAATAAGAGCAATTAGTACTGCAGTATGTGCACATCTGCAATAATCCTGTTTGATGCATCTTCTATTAATTAACTTTATTGGAAGAAAAAAATCAGGTCAACAGAAGGAAATGCACAGCTTTTGGCCACTACAAAGCATTTCCAAACATTGACTAAGTTTGCCATGTAAATGTGTCAAATGTCTTCCTCTAAGCCCAGAATAGAAAGACAAAATGATTCTTATTTGTAAAGCTGGATTTTTACGCTCACAAAGTTTAATCTTTAGGAGTGCGTTAGGATAACTTTTGTTCTTGTACTAATTTTTCTGCCTGGTAACGTGTTTCCTGTGTTTATGGGGGGAAATTATGTTAAAAAGTAGGTTGAATAATTTCATGTATTTATACATGAACTGCAACCCTATCAAGTCTATAATTTGGAATTTGTCATGTGAAAAATTATAATTATGCTCCTGAATCTTTATTCAGTAATATGTTTTAAACATTTCTATGTTCAAGTACAGAAAACAAGACTTTAGATCTAAACTAATATGTAAAAATTCAGTCCGTGTGGAAAGTGTTTTTAGACTGCAATAATTAATCCTTTAGAAGTATAAAAATAATTTGATTCCAACTTAATAGATTGTTAAATGTGTCTCACTAAAGGATTGTTATTTTACCAGTATTTTCTCAAATCACTAGTGTAGGCAGGCAAATTATCAGTGTTTAATAAATTGAAATGTATATTGAGAAATGAGCACTTCTTAAATATATCACCCATTGTGTAGCATTCTCACTGTATATTTGCTTTTAAAACAGAGTTCTAAAATGAAAAAAAACATTTGATGAGGTAACTTTATATCAAAAAACAAGAAGTATTTTTCTTCATTAAAATTGGAAGCAGTTTATGCTTTCTGATTCAGTTCTTTATCTTTCAGATTCCAAATATGCTTACTTTAAGTAACTGATACATTTGGTTATTATCACCTTTCTTTTTCATTTACAAAGAAAGCAAATAATATGATGGTAAATGAAGCAATACATTAATTTATTACCACTGTCTAATTATTTTGACAAAACTCCAGTGCAACAGAAATACTTTTAAAAGTATACTTTACTGTTATATGACAATTCATTTTGAGTGATACCATCAAGGGTATATCTAAACACAAGAACTGTTAGTCTCTATTTATAGACTTAAAAATTTTTTAAACCATTGTATTGAGTAGAGTGATATAATTTGCTGTGAATTAGGCTTAATTGTGAAATAAATTATGTATTTAATAATTTTTAAAGATAAAACCATTTTTAACAGATGTTTTCATTAAAAATTCAAAATACATTCTCTGCACTAAGTAATAAATATTAAAATGGAAACAACAGGCAAGTATAAGTTCTTGAGGAAAAGTGTTACACCATTTAAATCAATTCAATACAATGTAATTACAAACTGGAGTAAATGTTTTCATCAATAGAAATTTGCTCTTCATTGACTTGTGAATTTCAGTTTCTGCATGATTGTATGTAAGACAATGTTTGAAAACCATCACTTTAAAAATATATACACACTACAGTCATTGAACTTTTGCCTTCTGTGTTATGTACATACAGGAGACTTTATTTCTTGGGACCTAATCTTTACGAATAACCTGGATCTCTGGCCTCTTCAGTGAAATCAGTAAAACAGATGCACTTGAAAGCATTGTTTCTCCATACACCAAATGCAAAGATTGTACACGTGAATATTACTTCTAAAAATTCACTTGAGGATATAATTTTTGTCAAGTTCATACTGTTAAATACCACAGATCAAAATCTGCATTGTCGTTTTAGAAGACGGTTAAATTTGTGGTTTTTCTCTATGGATTAAGGTTAGTCAAGAATTGGTGTTTATAAAGAGTATTATTTTATAGTTAGTCAACGTGAATATTAATGTCTCAGATAAATTGCACTAATCATGTGTGCCCTCTACCACATCCTCCTGTTAATACTGTGTTTTTGTTTTTTTAATATTTGCATGTATGTGGGCTGGGTGCTACCTGTCATTCTTCAGAGGTCTAAAGTCCCTTGGACATAGAGCCAGATCAGGGCTTCCACATTAACTCTCAATTTCCTGGCTTTTTGAGGGCTTCGGCAGACCCATGTTTCTTTAACATTGGGGGTTTTTTCTTGTGGTTTAATATTTCTAAAAGCAGTAAATTATTTCCAGCGTATGTAAAAAAGACAAATTTCTCTGTGGTTACTGACCACAAAACAAAACAAGAAACAGAAATACTTCAGAGAATGAATCCTAAGAAAAGTTTCAAGTTATAAACCCTCACTTTGATGTCATACGTGAAAAAGGAAATTTTGGTGAAGAATTGTGAATACTTTAAAGAAGCCTCAAAACCAATATACATTCATGTATTTATCATTTCCATTATCAGTAATAAGCATGCTAATTGTATGTAAACACACTCATTGTCTTCCATAGACATATAACATGGCTATGAACTACTGAGTAAGATTGATATCGACTAGTTAAGATATCTTATGAACTATTTAAGATAGAAATAATCTTTGATTTAAGGGATAAATAATGAATACTTTCCTTCAACAAGAAAATAGTAGTTAAACAATTAGCAAATGACTTTTAAGAGCCGAGACACTATCCACTTACCAGTGCTTTTGCATTTGCTCCCAGATTTCGAGTTTATGTTTTTGTTTTATAACTCTAGTAATTTGAAGTTTAGAATGAGTTTTGGGATTTTTAAATAATGCTTTATCTCACAAATTTTAAGTTGAAATTTTTTAGAAAATACAACATTTTAATCGATCTTACAGATTTAAAATTTGGCATCTGACAGAAAATGTCTTGATAAGTTAGTTTGCAATGGCAATTTAAAACTGTATTTTACTGAAGCATCATCAGAGATATTAGATCATAGAATGATAAGGCTTGTGATATAATCTACATTCTCCCCAATCTTAGAGAACCTGATGCCCAGATAAATTCAGTTAATTGGCAAATAACACAGCTAATAAGTGGCGGAGCTTAGACTAGACTTGTTCTTCTCTTTTCATTTATACCCTAAGCTAACTCAACTACACATCAGACATGGAACTTTCATTTAGGGCAAAATCAATAATGCAAGAAGACCTCATAACCTCAAAACAAAGATACATATGCCAACGGAAAGGTGGCCAGCATTCAGGGTTTGATTGCTCTAAGAGACAGAAGAGCAAAAATTATGCTTAGATTATCTAAGAAAGCAGGAAAAAATCTTAAGCATCTTTCATTTCATGTTGCTAAAACTTCACTTTCTTTCTCCAATGTGGCTTCATTTGTAGAGAGAGCACAAAGCAATGGAGATTTCAAGGAAGAGAGAGACTGATAATGCCAAGATACAGTACAGATTCTAGACTCTCAAACTCAGGCAAAATAAGATCATCGAGTTTTTAACTTCTTTTCATCATTACTCCTGCTTGTTTATGCATATTTCTTCTGGAGCAGATCAAAACTAAGCTGAGAACCTAGATGGTATGTACAGATAAAGAAAATGGGCATATCACAGAGATTTCTACCCCTGATATGGTAAAACCAATGTTATATAAGGAACAGCTTTTTCTAAACTTTCTAAATTACATATCTTGGATCTGAGAATTTCTAAACTTAGAAAAATAGAAAGATACGCACCTGAGATATTTTTCTTTTTATATATAACTGACAGTAAGATGGACTAATGACAGCTTCGGGATGTATGATACTAGAATTGTTCCAGAACTTTTTTTTTTTTTTTGGCCTTTGGTAATAATCCTTCACTTGGAAAAGTAGGTTCCATGTTAGAAACTCAAAAGGAATATAAGATGAAGAAAAGAAAAAAGAAACAAATAAATCTTTTGTTTAGTAAATAATTTTGTTTCAAATGTACAATTATGCTCAGGTGTATACTATGGTCTCATTTATTATGAAGTCCTCTCTATTAAAAATATATATACATACTCTCCTCTGGAATAAAATCCAGAAGTGACTTTACTTGCAAAAGCAAGTTGGGATCCCTGCCCCACTGAATTTTTAAAATTAAAAGTAAATTATGAGTTGGTGTCCCAAGAGGATATAAAAGCATAAATGTTAAGTGGCATATCACAGTCAGAATTGTCAAACATGGAGTTAACAGTAAATCATATAGTGATGCCAAGGAATAATCCAGATTCAAGCCAATTTCAGATTAACAACTGTGATGTTGAAGCCAGTGACTATGCTTGAAATGATGAGCAAAACAAAATTCCAGGAAAGAAAAAGATAGTCATAAGTCAGATATAAATGAAAAATTCTTCGAAGTGTTAAAATGTGCAAATAGCTTACAGAATTTGTATATATACACACATAAACACATATCACATTAAATCTATGCTTTCCGGCTGAGATCAACACATGCTCTCTTACTTATAAGGAATGGAATTTAAAGATCATACTTCCACTTTCCATGTGCAAGGGATATTTCTTTTATATTTTAGACTCACTGATTTTTCTGAAGAAGGCCCACACATTTCTTTGTCTTAAACATTTCCAAAGTTGCTACCCTAGTCTCCTTCCTTGCATTGGAACTTTTTTTTTTTTTAAGGTGCACAAGGGTGCCATTTCTTAGAGATTTTCATCCTGAAAGGGCAAGGAGCAGATAGGTGGGATGTCAAAAAAACACAGCCATGCTAACGGTCTAGTAGATGTTACTACTGTTTCCAGCAGTAACAAAGACTCCACTGTGTGCCCTCAGGTGAGTCACTTAACCTGCTGTGTCACAACTGCTCCATCTGCAAATTAGATAATCACCTTTGCCACCATCTTCTTCTCAGGGTTGTTTTGAGAATGTCATAACTGGTCATTTGTTTGATCTATTCAAGAAACACTCGGTGCCCTTGGACCCCTGAATGTGCACACTCAAGGGCGAGCTCAGTTATGAAGCTGCGTCCAGCAGGAATGTTTCCTTACTGAAAGAGACAAAGGGCAGCCCACTGAAGAATGCCAGATCCAAACGACATCTTGAGGGCCTTTGAGATTCTCAGATGAAAGGCTTTATATAAAAATAAAGTATTGTTATTACCTAGGCAAAGAAAAATGCATGCATTTTCTGTCAGCATTCAAGAGCCATACATAGTGGTGCCCTCTGCCCCCCTTTGATATTACGTTTGCATTTAGTTTGATGACAATATAGATAAATTCTCTATTTGGTGCCATTGGACCTGGGTTGCATTTCAGTGTGTGGAAAATGACGAAATGAAAGAGAGAAGCCTTTGAAAGAAAGCGAAAATAAATGTAATAGCCAAAAGCCAAATAATAGTCATAGTGTATTTAAAGTCTATTAAAGAGCAGCAGTCAGGGTATCAAATGCACACTCTCTCATCCTCTGTGGTCAGCCTACTACGTGGACCACCTGCCTTAAATTACACAAGTTCACCGCATCCCTGCAGTGAGGGGAAAGGCAGGAGAAGAATGGGGGTGGAGAAGCAGCTTTCTCCATTCATACTAATCATGCCAAATTTAAAATAGTTTTCGAATACCTCTTTTCAATTCACAATCAATTATATTTAAATCCCTAAACCACCACTCTTGGGTTTGGAATAATGTATGCATATATATGCAATAAGTAAGTAACTTGGGAGTTTCAGTTTTTCAGAGGATACCGACTGAGGTACACTGTTTAGTTCCCAGTGTTCATACTGTTTTAGGAGGGGATGGGGTAACGGAAAGCTCTGTAGAGCCCAGGAATGTAGGAAAATGGAACTCTAACTGGCTGGAGCAGAAGAGAGCCTTCTGGATAAACTGCCTCCGTTTGGTTAAGAAGCACACGAGGAGACTCTGTATTTGGGTCTTTGACAGAAATCCAGTGGAGTCAATTTCAAAGACAGGAAACTGTACTGATAACAAGCCAGCCACATTTCTTATTAAATTTGACAATTGCTGCTTTTGAGGTGCCAAGGCTGCTACCCACCATGGTGATGGACATTCATTGAACAAGGGCACCTGGTTCGTGGGGTAATGGGGCCTGAAGTCAGCCCTGCTCTGATAGGCAAGCCAGAAGCCCTGGAAGAAAGGTTCCCTTTACTTCTTCACATAAAGAAATCATACAGGCAAATGACAGCTGTGGGCTCCACACAGAAAGACACTCTAAAATACTTAAGTTTAAGTGAATGCCTGAACCTCACTGTTTTAATACATGTCTACTTTTGTGCTCATTTGGGTTTTCATTCTAAACCTGAGAGAGAAGCATATGAATTACCCCACCATCATAGTATGGGACTGTCATATTGTCATTTTGGGGGAGTTCTTTTAGATCTGTATTTTGCCCCTCTGCCTCAGTTTCTCTAATAGTGTAATGGTGATTTTCAAATCAACAAAAATGACATGTAAAAGGTGCTAAGCAAAATGCTGGGATTCCACTAGTGAGCTGGATAGGCACAAAAAGATTAGCCTAATAAGCAACTATAATCTATAGGCTGTTGCGACAGAGCAATGAATGTGCTTTGGAAAGAAAGAAAAGTTGCAAAGGCCAAGAGAAAATGTTCTTAGCGTCACTTTTACTCTCTGTTCTAAAGTTTCTACTCTGAGAATGCTAAATGCATAGTGAACTGCTTTTGCCTCTCCACTTCCGTTCTTCCACAGGTAGGGGGGCCCTAATTTTCTGCACCACCCCAGAACCTCAAAGAAAATCACTTATCATGGCCTTCAGCACACACGCAGCAAATACCCACAGGTGAGACCAACCTTCTGTGATTAGAGGTTCCGTTGTTTGTTATGATGAACATGACACAGTCACTACTGCATAGCCTTTAGACTTTCGAGAGGCCCCCAAGAAATGTTTGTTGACTGAATAATCATGCGTCTGTTTAACTGAAGGCAGTGTCATAGTGGCCACACACACAGCCTGTCACTTGGGGAAAAGTGGTTGAGGAAGAGTGAACATTTCGAAATTGCCTCTGCAGATCTACGTGATATTTAACTCTAGCCGGATGATGAGACAAATGAGTAGATCTTTCACAGGAGTAAATGAGAGTCACCTGTGGCTCTACACGCCAGAAAGTTCACACAATCTTTACCTAGGGTGTTACTTTCCAGAATTGTGCTACCCGCAACTTGATTTCAAATTGTTCCTTGCACCAGTAACTCATGAAAACAAAACCTACTAGGAAAGCATGTCAGACATAAGAATAGCATCACAGATCGCAAATTGAAAAGGCCTCTGGGATCATTTGCACAGAGTAGGAAAACCCACTTATGATCACTCTCTTTTGGTTCTGCCTCATTCCATAATCACTCCATGGGGCAAACTACACTCCTGGTTTTTCTGCCCAACAAACAGTTTCTGCACATGCTAGTTAAATTATCTTTCTTTTCCCAACAGTCTTGAATTCATAAGAGTATTCTTAGTGGTAATTATCCTTATAAGAGGCAACAATAAGGGTCTCGGGGCATTTTTCCGCAAACAAGGCTTTTATCAGTAGTTGTAAAAATCAAAATAAAGTAATTCATAATTCATACTTTCATATTTGTATTCATAATATTACTATTAGAATTTTTAGTAAAAATAAACACATACCCATTTTCATTCTTAGGAAATGAAAGGATAAAACAGCTGAATAGGATGCTGGTCTTTACAATTTACCAGCTGTTACATCTATACACAGAGGTATCCAGCCTCACTTACTAACAGATAGTCATGGTCTTGTAACTGCTTTGTTTATGCAAAACTGTAGTAAAAGAGAAAAATAGTGAGCCTTGGGGAATAGCTGATCAGCTAGAACAAAATGGGTAGTTCTTATACTCAGGCCAATTCTGGAGTTTACTATCTGGCTTGGAATTTTGAAGCCATGATCCCAAGTAGAGAAATGAGCCCAGACTAGGCCCACTTAGTCTTGGGCAAATATCTTAAACACTCTGGTCTGGACTCCAGAGTCCTTCGCTGTAAATTAAATGCGTTATCAATCAAGGAAGGTATGTAAATCGCCACCAGGCTAATGTTGACATTGAGAACCTCTTGTCTAGGGAAGCAGAAAACCAGGTACCCAAAGAAACTCCTAAAAGCATTGTGAAGTGAACCACAGGGAAAACTGGAAATGTTGACAATGAAATCAAACCAACTACTGGGGTTTATCAGAGGATTGGTCCAAAAGTAGCAGCTGACCAACAAATTAACCTGCAATTCAACAGTTAAAATTTGATGTCATTTTTTTTTTAGAAATCAAAAGTCCTATGGAAGCTGTAAATGAAAAATAAGCTAAAGCTGATTAGTGGGGAAAATAGCTACCTAAGAGAACTTAATTATATTTTGGAGATTATTCCAAGTTCCATATCAGTCCTGTTCATCGCAGCCAACCACAGAAATAATACCACCAATGTCACCTTCCAGCATAAAGGGCTAGCTCTCAACATGGCATAATTATAAGCTGGAAAGAATTTTTGGATGAAACATTTCAGAAAAGCAATTCGTGGTAGCTATTAAAAAAAAATGGCCACACCAATGTGCACGTCCCTCCATCACCTACTGGAATACTATTTGCTATCATAGACATCACAGACGGCTTTCTACAGAAAACAAATGCCAAACACATAAGAGTTCAACACTAATTTTTCCTTACACAGAATACAGATGACCCCTTTGACCACTAACCTGTCTTTCATGCTAGTTTCAGAAACCCTGTCAGGAAGAATAAAAATTTCTGCGGCTTGTGGAACTTTTTCAGGGTATAAGGTCTTGACCAGCAAATATGAAAGTATATTGTTTGGTTTCCTCTCAATATCAATACTTAGTATCACATTTTGGGTCTTGTAAGTGCTCCCATATGTTTCAGAAATAATTAAATTTTTATTGACATTTTGGCCTGCCTCCTAAAGATGAATATCCTTCAGCTGTTAAACATTTGATAGGTTTGAAGTTGGAAAAGTTTTTTATTTAATGTTTTTATGCTCTTGAATATATACATACAGAAGAGACAAGAGGTGACCTGAGTCTTTTGATGTAGTGATTGGAACCCTAGGAAAAAGACAGTGACTCTCAAAAACTCTTGGGTTGCCCTTAGAGAGGAGGGGAATGATTGGTATGTCTTTTGTCATATGATTAGGTTGATCAAATCATGATCGTTTCTCATAGACCAATAAACTCTGATCTGGTTCTTTGTTTTGTAACGTTATAAAGAACGAAGAAAGCGTGTATATTGGAAAGTACATTTAAAAAAAAAGTTTCTTGAGTTAATCCATTCTCGTTCACCCACGAAATTAGGCTTGCTTCTCAATTGGGAAAGCAAACAGCTGACCTTCAAATCACTAATCTCGAAGGGTGGAGGGAGTGTGAAGACTCGTCGAAGAAAGACTGAAATAGTCAAACACTCCTTCCCCCAAATGTCAGAGATTCCCATCCTTGTGGGACTCTAAGCAAATGACCGGACTATCACTCCGGGCTAAGCCTTCCTCTGTGAGCAGAGACATTTTCTAGCGTTGCCCTGGCCTCGGCCCTCGTCACCGCCGGTCTTCAAGCCTGCGCGGCTGATTTCTTCCTTGATTTGCCTTCACCTTGGGAAAGAAGAAAGAAAACAAAGTTCCTCCTGCCCAGTCCCCAATCTGCTACATTTCGGAGAAGAAATGGCTGGAAGACGTCGATTCCATTGGGAAACGCGTCTGCCGGAGGCTACTGCGGGTCGGGCCCACCTTTAGCTCCACGTGTCTTCAGCGCGTTCTCAGCTCCGCGGGCCCTAGGGGTCCCCTAAAATCGCAACGGCGTCCGCCCTGTCTGACCTGCCCCCCTGCAGCGGCGCACATTTCAGCTTTTCAGCTTCACGGTGGAGCTCGCAGTAATTGAGTCGGGAGGGTTATTTTTCCTGGCCTCGCCTCACCGTCCTGAGACCGCGGGGAGCTTTCGGAAAGACATCGCCGCCGCCCCCCGCCCCC